>JAODKM010000091.1:223152-244095 GCA_026780845.1 Petrocephalus sullivani | reverse complement strand
TTAATGGTTAATTAATGCATTTACTAAGCATGTATTACTGCATTATTTGTGGCCCCTCAAGTAAAGTGTTACCGGATTATCCCATAAATACCTCACAGTTAATGTAGCACAAAGATTCATGTACTTTACAAACTGTTACCCCATGTTCCTTAGTGTAGGATCATCGCTTAAATACCTGATAGTTAATGTAGCACAAAGGCTAGTGTACTTTACAAACTGTTACCACATGTTCCTTAGTGTAGGATCATCCCTTAAATACCTGATAGTTAATTTAGCACAAAGGCTAATGTACTTTACAAACTGTTACCCCATGTTCCTTAGTGTAGGATCATCCCTTAAATACCTGATAGTTAATGTAGCACAAAGGCTAGTGTACTTTACAAACTGTTACCCCGTGTTCCTTAGTGAAGGATCATCCCATAAATATATGAAAGTTAGTAAGCTTCCCATCACTTTCTGAAAAAAAAATTGTTCCAGGTACTGGCTTTTAGCATAGTTGACGTTGACTAATTATCATTATCATGGGAAGCTAAGATTTTAATTAAGGTTTAATGAAAATAAGAAAAAAAACACCAGCCAAGGGCAGCCAAAAAACATTCTCTTGGACCTGTTTTGCTAAACATGAAAGATGAGAAGCCAGTATTTTCTTTTCCATGAAATTGGATAATTATAGCTTGTTGCATCCAAATCAATTGAACTTTTGGAGAATAATTTACATTCTGGTCTGGTATGTATATGTTTTTATTTTTTTTTTTGTGCATTTTAAATTATACGTTGTCTATAGCTGTGTGCATACTATAATTTTCCATGTCTATATCTCGCATGCAGTGTGCCATTTGCGAGCACAGAGCATGTTACATCTCCGTGCAAGAGTATCTTCGTGTTAAGCTTTCAGCATAGTGGAAGCTCATCCAGGTCCAGAGCCAGATTAGAAAATATAGTACGTCATATTATAACACAGTGCGCTGGACATTTAGAGGCGAGCTCTTCATTGGCTGCAGGAATAAGTGCTTTCCAGGGAAAGGCACCCACTGGCATTAAGGATAGAGCAAATGCTGCCTTATGGGAATTTTATTTGCTAGCATTAGGCAAATATAGATTTGAGCACTTTGGATTCTTTTTGGAATCTCAGAAGGATTTCCTGCGGCTAAAGGAATTCTGTTGTGCGTTTGATGCTGCGTGTTTGTGGTCAGAGAATGGCGTTTCTGTATTTCTGTGAATAACACCAAAACAGGAAGAGAAGTGACTGGAGCTCCCGCGCCCGAATCTGCAGGTCCCAAACCGCTCGTTTCCAAGCGGCACATAAACAGATTATACTAAGCGCCCTAAACGCAAAGTGCAGAAATACCAGGCGGCTTTGCGAGACCATTTATCCACGGAATTACGAGTCTGTCGCTCGATCCGGAGGCAGCCGGGAATATGGGTGCAGATGCTGTGTTATGCAGTGACCCCGTTTCCAGACTGTTCACCAGACATGCTTGTGTCCAGCTCTTAGTCACTGGGTCCCTTTTTCGTTTGTTGTTTGGTCAAACAACATGACTCTCTTTACCGGGGTTTAAATTTCACTAATCGGGAGTATGAGTCCACTGGTCTCTGGAGCGTTGCATTATGGGACAAATAATAGCTGATTTTTCTTTCCTGAAGTGTAGACTGTAGCAGGGGCTGTGTTTGATTAGGTTGGGGCATCAACCAACACACTCTAGGGGGCGCTATTTCACCAAGCCGCAGTTAACTTCATGTGCCAATATCGACGAGAATGACGATTTACCTGAACGCAGGTGGGACAGGGTGTGAACAGCTGGAATAAATAATCTGGGAATGTGCAAGGCCGTGCCAAGCCGGTGGGCGGGGGAAGATTTGTGGGTGACAAGAAATGCTACTTTTAATTCTGCTGAGGATGGCCAAGCGCAATAAGCTTTGGCAGTGAAATTAAACGCGAGTCTTTTCCAGACCACAGCCTCTCCCCCCGGGGAACAGAAAATTGTCAAGCAGGGGCCTGAAATGCCGAGCGGTGCCGAGAGCCGGTCACACCCGTGAGCGCGGCCCCGAGTAGGCCGGAGCCTTCCGCTCTGTTACCGTGGGAACACCCACTCTCTTTATTCGCCAGCCATTACGTCTCCTCGCCGCTAACCATGGCAGAGCAGACGTTTCTAAAAGTGATATTTCAAAGTCGTACATCTGGAAGAGCAGGAGGCGTATTCTCCGTGTGGATCGGGTCGTGTCTGTGACTCCTCCGGAGTGCTCGAACGAGCTGTCCTTTTCCCGCCGTGAGCCGGAGAGTTCTCCCTCGAGCGTTGCAGCTGCAGGACCATTACCTCTTTATGTGGTTAATTGACAATGCGGTTAATTGGCACAATGGCGGCTCACCGTAAAATAGCTGCACTCTTTCTAGTAACAAATTTCCACATGGTATCACTGATAATTCTCACACGTTTTGTTGGCTCTGAATGTTCTCTGTGACTAAGTGCCGACATGCAACACTAATAGGGCTTCTGCTGCCGTGGTAAAGAGAATTTCTGGCTGACACATGTAACGTTAAGCTTCAAGACACAGTAATGAGATCTGCAGGTAGACTATCTGAGTGAAAGAGAAGCTGAACACTGTCAGATCATTGCTGTGGCTATGGAATTGACACCAACTGTTGCATAAACAATACAACAGCAAGAACAATGAGATCACCTTTGACACCTCTAAGAACCAGAGACATCATTTCCTGTAAAGACCCTTACAAAGTAATATCCTACAAATTCATGTTTTGTATCGCCAAGTTATTGTGAAATCATATTATGGAGATAATTCCCTAACGGTTTCAAAATCCTTTGTACTAGAGTAGTGGGCGGGAATAGTTTACTACAACTCCTTGTGTGAAAATGGTATCATGGGAAATGTACATTAATTTGTGCAAATACATTCAGCCAACTATGTGTTTCATTAAGGTTAATTTTACTACAAAACAACACATTGGATACAGAATTATATAGGAGAAGTAGTGAAAGTAACAGTGTGTAATAAAAGTATGAAGGTAAACCAGAATGTAAGTTAGCGCATAAAGCCTGTGAAATGCCGTTTCCTCGACAGACGTTTGGGGCAAACAGCACATGCTTTCCGTCATCTCAGTTCCCCACCACGCACACCAGCTTCTCAAACCCTTTCTGGGGAAGATAAACTTTATTCCGACCACAGGGTTAAAATTTAGGCTGAAACCTACCATTTTATCTCTCCGCTACAGCTCTTGGCTGCATTCCATTTCGGGTTGAAAGGATCTCAAACTGCTGGGAACGGATGGTATATTTGAGACTCCATCATGAGGACAGTGTCTATCAGATAGCATGAGATAGTCACGATCTGTCTGAGGTGACAGGGAGGCTAGGGGTAAGCTGTAATCCTGACGTAAGTGGCCAGAAAGGTTGTCGCACAGCCTTCTGGGAAGTGCGAGTGTCTCTCCTTAAAAAGTGACTGACCCTGGCTGGAAGCGTACTACCAGAACAACGGTGCCATTTGTGCATCTGATGGGTTAAAACGTTTTGAGAACCAGCCGACAGAGTCGGCCAAATGGGGGAAAATCTAGTATGTGAACTCTCTCTCGTTATCTCTCCAGCGGAGTGTAGGGGGAGTTTAACCAAGCTCGAGAGAAAACTAAAACCATGCTGGTTTCCTAAAATGACCAACCCTGCCTGCTTTTTTCTTCCAAAGTGTTCTCCTCTGACATGCAATTAGGACTGTGGTCTGTTTGAAAACGACACGATGGTTTGGCTGATCTGAGGTCCACCTTAATCAAATGCAGCCTGCTTTTTGAAGGTTCTGCGTTCCCCGTTAATGTCACGGTCATGTGGGATGCAGTGGGAAGCATGCTTAAAGGCCACCACTCGTGATGCCATGTTCACATTGCCGGTTAATGCCGTAGTCATGTGGGATACATTCATAAAGACCATCGTTCAGAATCAGAATCGTTTTGTTTGCCAAGTATGAAAAGTACAAGGAATTTGTTTCTGTACAGGCATGGAATATAGAAGTAGTCATACAATCAAGACAAAAGTACAAAAAAATAAATAAAACTAGGCATAAAATATAAATGAAGGTGAGAAAATCAGATGTCCTGCACGCCTGGCTTTTGGGTGCATGCAAATAAGCTTACAAGTATGGTGGCATTTCCATTCTGTGAGTAGTATGCAAAGAGAATGGGGGGGTACAGCCCACTAGCCAAATGGGGGTGTCCTTTACGCACCTGGGTCGCACCCCTGCGGAACTCTGCGGACGGGACCTTTGCCCAAAGGAGTTGCAAATAATTAATGAATGCAACGTTGATTTACAGCACTTACAAAGTGGAAGGCCGCTTTCTGACAATTGTGGGGCTTCACCTCACCTCTGTTTCATAAGTCTCCCAACCTGTAATTTAAAAAATGTTCTTAAATCCTTCTTTTTGTGTGTTTCACTCAGCCAATAACTGACGAAAGGGCAGACGGCGATGAGTGTGGGTTTCCTCTCCAGTGTTGGCAAAAAGAACATTTTTGAGGTCAGAATTACATGTCTAATAACTTGGTCTGTTTGTGAAATTGCTTTCATATGTATTGTCTTTATGTCTTAATTAATATTCAGGCCACACATAATGTTTTGCATGCATAAGTTCATTTATATATTACAGTGCAATACATCTTCATTCCAAGCTTTCATTCCAGGCAGCCCCCAACACCCCCTAATAACTGTTCCTGGTTGTGTTCCTGAACTTATTATAATACAAAATATATACAACAATGGGCAGCACACATCCTTGATATGATTCCTGGTAATTAACATAGGAGTAAACGCAAAAGCGGCCTCCTGAGTTAATTTGTGCTGGCACTCATACGTAATGCAAAACAGAGGGAACCAATCAGAGCACCTTCCCCACACAGCAAAAGCAGCGAAGTGTTTCAAATCTCATCTGAATATATGAATGTTTGCCTGTCCATTCTGCTTAACAGTCTTAGCTACATGGGAGCAAATTGATAATATAAGCCCAATGTCAGTACTAGTAGGCCTTGTTATCGATAATTGCCAGCAGAGCCGACTGGATCGCTTAGCTCACTGGATCTCTGGCTGCCTCTAAATAAAAGGAAGCATACCTGTACTGTGAGCGTGAGCCAGCTGGACAAGGACGACCTGGTCTTAGCTCACAGGCAGCTGTAAATAAAGAGAAGCATACCTGTACTGTGAGCGTGAGCCAGCTGGATGAGGACGACCTGGTCTTAGCTCACAGGCAGCTGTAAATAAAGAGAAGCATACCTGTACTGTGAGCGTGAGCCAGCTGAAGGAGGGCAACCTTCTCTTAACTCACAGGCAGTTGTAAATACCCTACCTAAAAGAGAAAAAAACAAGGAAGCTGGCCGGCATGCTCTGGTAATGGATCGGTTTATTTTAAAGCATGCCATCTGCTATCAATCACGCCGAGGCCTGGGAACCGGGCTGCCTCTACCGCCGTGCTCATCGCTGGGCTGCGGGCTCCTAGGAGCGAGGTTCCTAAGCGGAATAAAACATCAGGCTCACTCAGCTGCTCGGCTCCCAGTAATAAAAATGCCTCGACCTAAAGGTGACATTCCCAATTTATGATTATTTGTGTCTATAAAGTGTATTCCTTGGCTGCCGACTTACTCGGACTGTCTCCCTACAGGAATGATACATCACGGCTGCCAGCATTAAGTGGAAAATCAGTCGCTCTTGTTAAAGTGTCAGAGCCTACCTGTGGCCTGTTCCACCTCACGGGAGACCTCGTCATCCTCCACCGTCCTGCATTCCCTCACTTATTTTTTTCTCCCACGAGTGGCCTGTCTTTTACCGCTCTTTTCCGGCTCTTTCCGCGCTGTGCATAGATGTCGCCTTCTGAAGTAGCTGGCAGTAGACTGACTGTGACATCTCCATGTGCTTCAGTGTGCCCCACCCTGCAGAATTTTAATGTCACCCCTAATCGCCCTTCTCTATAGGTTTGTAGTTCATTGTATATTATGCCGGAATAAAAACCAGTTTTTGATACATTAATGACATTATTCTCTCCAGAAAGCAGCATGTATTCTAAGGAGTCAGCAGTCAGCATTCGTCGTGTTAGCAGGATGCTGTGCGTAAAATTTCAGACACTTAGACCTCGAAGCCTGGGGGTTTATGTCTGTCTCCACAGTTTGTAGGTGAAAATGCACTGAACATGTGCAGTGGCTGTCGTTTGCCGTCAGCTAGAATCTTCTAGAAGACAGTGTTGGCTGTTGTGGTTTCTGTGATGTCGCAGTAGGGCAGATGTAATGCAGGCTTGAGTCAGCTCCTCCTAGTTCTGAATGACATACAACCCACTGTTACTGGTACAACATTAGCCAGCCATTCCCCCCATAGCAGCGGGGAGCGTAGTAAGTAATGGGTTTTTTTGTTGACAGTATTCTCTCATTTGTCTAGTTATGACCCCTGTGAAATATGATATGATTTATGGGCAGTGTTACTGTAATACCACTCTGTGGCGTCCGTAGTGAATGGACAGGCGAGCTTTGGCTCGAAATCAGGCCTGTCCGTTACGGCCCCCCCATCTGCCCTGCGCTCCCATGCCGGCCAGGAGTGCGGTGTATGACGTCAGTGGGTCGGAGAAAGTGCCCGCTCCTCAGAGGGCGTGGTTCCGCTGTGGCCAGTGTAGAGTGTGCTTTCGGCCCGCGGCTCCACGCGGTTGACGTCCGGCTCTTTCCTGCTGAACACCTCCACATCCTCTCCAATAATAATTTCCCTATTAACTTCTTCCCAGGCTAAGTTCTGTTCCCGACACAGGCGTAAAAAACAAAGGCAGCATGAGCAAACAAATCTGTAATTTTTCTTGGCAAACCTGAAAGGAGGGATTACATAAAAGCACGGGAAGACGTTCAAGTGTAAATATATTCCACATATATTGAAAGTCTTGTAATCCCATTGGATGGGTTTGATCAACAGTTACGCTTATGGATGCTTGCTTTGTTTTCCCGGAGCGTCGGAATAGGCGAGCGCTCACCGCTGCGGCCCCATTCACTTGGCCATGAAAAGCACTGTGGGAACTGTGTGGTCGTTTAATCAGCAACAAATGTCGCTTCTAAGACGAGGACAAAAAAAATAAAAACCTTCCAACACGGCACGGTTTTCCTCCTATTTCCTCGTAACGGCTCTTTTCTGAGTTGAACCCAGGTGCTTAAACGACTCTCCGCTTGCCACCGTGAGTGGAATCTCTCTGCTATTAGCTGCTAATGCTGCTAAACCCTTCATTTACTCTGAGGCCTGGTGAGGTGAAGGACAGCCCATCCATGGGCTACACTCTTATGCCACGACGGGAAGCTGGATAATTCCCAAAGCGATTAGAGAAACATGCTGTTTGTCCGGCACCCGGAGCGGAAAAAGCGAGCAGGGATGCACTTCAGTGACGGTACCTGGAATTGATTACTATCTCGTCTTTTTCTTATGTATAATTAACCTTCATTCGGCAGAAGGACAGAGTGAGGAAAGCTCTTTATCTGTTACGGAGGGGAGCGATTAACTGAACCCTTACTGCTGGCAGATTCTGCTTTGAAATGAGGGAGGTGAGACTGGGACCTTGCGGAAAGGAAGACAGCCGAGCTGGAAGCGCGGGCACTGATTAGTGCCGTCTGTCTCGAATCCAGCCCGTGCTTCGGAAATCAAAGGTACACCCTCGCTTTCAGGCACCGGAGAGGCGCACTGAAATCCCCAGGCTGCCGGGCCTCCGATCTGGCAGAGTTCTGGACCACGCACCGTGTGGAATATAAGGAAATTAAAGCTGAGGCACAGGGCGCTCATCTCCACGTTTCAGTCATGTACCTGACACAGGAAGGAGAGGTTAATGTAGGGTGACCAGGTAATCCATGTCATCCTAGACACTTTGAGCTAGGACAGGATTTGTAAACTACCATTTCAATGAAAAGGACCTGGATTTCACTTAAGTGCTGAGTTTTTGCTGTGTGCTGATTGGTCAGGCTCCTATAATCATGGATGCTTCACTAATGTTAATGTGAAACAGTGAGGATGAATCTTTCAGTCAAGGAAACGAACCAGCGAAAGCAGAAGATCTGAACCATTTAGCCAAGAACAGGAGGCTTTCAGTTTTAACGTGGCATGTAAAAGCTGAAGTAGCTCAAAGTTTCTGGGTTGACATGGACTATCTGGTCACCAGGAAACATGGAACAGGAGTCTTATTGGCTGGGCACCCATATGCACAAAGGTGAATCTGATTGTAGGGGCTGTGTGGCTGGGCAAGTCAGCACGCTGTGTTCAAATCCCGCACTTGGCAAATTATCACCATCGGGTCACTTTGACCCCAATAGCTCCAGGGACTGGCTGGTCCTCATCTCTCAAGTTGCTTGTATGGATAAATTGCATGTGACGTGGCCTCAGAAATGCTGGGGGTGTCCATGAGCAGCAGTACTTCCCAACCTGGTTTTCTGGTGTTTGTGAAAACAGTACAACAGGGCAGCAAATTGCTAAAATGCCACGGCCCCCCTCTACCAAAGTAATGTGACTCACTGGTGATATTTCAGCTTCAGTCTTCATTATTCTGTGAATCCCTCTGAAGCAGAGCAGGGTCGTATCAGTTTGCCGTTATTACGGAAATAAGTCTGATAGTACATGGTAATATACACCATTATAACAAACACAGATATCAAATGATAAAAATAATCGTTGCTCTTCAGAGTATTATTTTTTCAAAACTTGCTTCCAAACCAGTCTAGATTTTTCGGTACAGGGGAAAAAAAAACTAGCGCTAATATGTATAAAACGACCCAGTAAACTGTCTCCCGGAATCCCTTCATAAAACACCAAACTGTGATCCCATTTCAGCTGAGTACATTCTGATGGAGTGTACTTGTGAAAATAAAAAAAATAGCAACCATTTGTTGTATTGATAAATATGTATTGACAATAGTGCCAAAAAAATTAATAAAACGACTTTTTTGTGGTTCATATTTCTCTTTTCCTGCTGCCTCGGGCCGCTCCAGGCCCTGTCACTTTTAGACGCAGGATAATGGGGGACTGCTTTCCTGCGTCACCCGAAAGGAAAAGCTTTATTGAATGAATATGTGTGAAAATGCAGCGTACAAAAACATCTCCACAGGCGATGTCTGATTGGCTCACTGGCTGTGCCCTCCAGTTCCATATCTGGCCCCAGCAAGACACTTCCTGCTCCACCACACTGTGCCTTTTGTCTGGAAAAAAAGGTTATTTGTCCTTTGAATAAGAGGGAAAATGACAAAAAAACAATAATAATAAAACTAAAAAATGACATCTGGTAAATGCCGGGAGCTCTTGGCTTCCGGCAGCCGGATACATGAGCGTAGAGAGGGTAGAGCCCGGCGCGGGTGCGGGGTCGATGCCAGCCGGAGACACGGCCCCGCATGCAGAGCGGCCGGGCGCTAATCCTCGCCCTTTCCCTTCCCAAGCACGCCGCAGCGCAGGCACCCTGACACTGCACCCACTGCGGCGGCAGCAGGGTCACTTAAGCTACACGCGGCGGGTTGTAATTAGCGGGCGGAGATGGGGTGGGCGGGGCGTCGACCTGCCGAACGGAAAATAGGTGAATGTGCCGAGGTGGGTAATGACTCCCGGGATCTGAGCGTCTGTGGACCACTTTATATAGTCTCTTATATGTGGGTCAGGCAGCACTTCAGATGAACGACGTCACCGTGCAGGGGGGCTGAGAGTCGGCCTCGCGCGTTAATGATAATACGGTGAATTAAATCAGTTCAGGCTCTGGGTGGGGGCATAAATGCGTGCACACACACACACGGAGCACCTTAATGTGGGGCACACTCAAATCTGCCGGCTGCTTCCCCTTAAATATTTCAGACCTTCACTGTCGTTCAAGGTATAAGTTGAATAATTAGTATCGCAGATGTATCTCTGTGTTGAATTCATCTCTGAGAAGGCCCTGGTGAATGAGCTCCGGCTGGGGATCCGTACACCCCCCTCTGCCCCTGTCCGCCTGGTCACATGACCGCCTGGTCAGTCATACTCTCATTCTGTCGGTAAGTAAGTCAGTGTCCCTGCAAACCATGAATGTGTGCAGCTGCAGACCATCAGCACGACATGCTTCCATCTGCACGGGGGGTGCAGCTGTACAGCTTTTAAAGCAGAGCAGGATGATATTAGGTGCTCTGGTGGAATCGTGCATGAAAAATGAAGCCTCCTGTCCCGATACAGCGAATCGGTGTCTTCTTCTGAGCGTTCAAAAGCGCCCTTTCATCGTAACTTACTCGTCTTACCTCTAACCGCATCCCGGTCCCCCGGTTCTGCTCCGAAGAACGGGCCGCCACCCACCGACGTTCCTCTGAAAGAAAGTTCAGTCCCTATTGTGTGAACATTATATGGGGAAATATGCATACCTTTTTATTAAATGTGGTGCAAGGTCCCACATCCGCGTTAGAAACAAAGTCTGCATTATATATCAAGTGCGCAGTGGTGATTTTGCAAAGCTTTATGAATTTTAACAGATCCTCTGTCTCTCTGTTCTGACTGTAAAGCTCTAAGGTGAAACCGATGCTCCTGGGCTATCAGATGCATTATAATGTCTGAGGTTTTTTTTTTTTTTAAAACCTGTCATCTAGCCATATTTCAGGAAGAAGTTAAATAAGTAATCAGTGTCTGACTGTAGTGCAGATGATCAGGCCGCAGTTCTGGGAATACGGCCGGTGACGCAATGATCCAAATCCATCTCATTAGGCCCCGCTGCCCTGATCACTCCCCTGCATTCATTCACATGTTTTATATGACGCTACACCTACTCTGTTCTCATTTCTGCTGTTTCTATTAGTTTGGCTGTGGAACGCCGGTGTCGTAAAGTCACAGAACATTCCAGCTAAAAGCAGAGATGAAAACCTCACCCAAAGATCATTCAGGAATTTCCTTTACATCAGTAGTTTGTCCACATTCAAACGCTTCTACGAGATGGGAAATATTTTCCTTTTCTGTTATTGCACAACTCTCGCATCCTATGCATATGAATGTGGAAATTAGCAAATTAGTAATCATTGTGATTCTACCCTATAGTCATATTAAAATTATAAAAGTAATTTTTGAAACAAATGATAGAAAACTATATGCATAATTAAAGTTGCAAAACATGCAATTTTATTTACCTCATAGCCAGTCTATAATAGCAAAAAAAAGAAAATAAACCTTATAAATAATGAATGTGATAGTGATTATTCAGTTTCAAATTTGCATAATTATTGCTTCTTTTGGAAGCATCTGTTGAAATTGCTTCGTAGCTTTGTGCCCAGATGACCCTCCTGCTCTTTCGGCACTTGGCTGGGAATGAACACGAGAGCAGGAATTACACTCTGTACTTCTTCTGGCACAAGATACCAGGGTCCCGGCTTGAAGATATTAACGAACAAATGAATGATATAGATGATTTCTCACAATGCACCTGTCTGCCACAATCGCAGTTCTGGAACCCGCACATTTTTTCAGTCCTCTGATGGGACGGAACATGATATTACAGTCGGGCCCTCACAGACAGGTGAAGCAGGGGGCGGGAATCACGCCCTGTTTGGAGGTACTAGCCCACTTGATAACTCAAAGAAAGCATTAAGCAGGGGACTTCTCGGCTTGGCGTGCTGCTGACCTTTTAATGCCGCGGGCATTGATCGCGTACGGCGGCGTACACTCCTGGCCCCTAGCTGATAGATTATTTAATTAGCTATTGACCTTTTCCACCAGACGCGTCTGTCGATGGCAGTGTTCTCCTCGCTGCGGTGCGCTTGCCCCACCGCTATCCTGAGTTTTGATTTTTAGATTTATTGTTTGTGCTTCCCGCCACTTCCCTTCCGTCGGTCGCATCTCGATTTGCATCCTAATGGCCGGACGGAGCCCGGCGTCCGCCGCATGCTGACGGGCGAGATTGCAACAGCAAGCGATGCCATTCATCTGTGCTGCAGCGGGCCGGCTCGAGGATTCATACAACGCATCCCTTGTAATTCAGACATACTCCGTCTAAAGCACTTTAGCCGGCCGCTTTCACGCATCGCTGGTGCCTGGGTGCTCAGGCCCGCATCTGGGGGGAGAGTTCTCTGCATTACCTCTGGCGTTGGGGCACCTGTGGTGAAGGTAATCCCGCCAGATGCTGCCCGGAGCCCTACTCTGGCTCTAAGGGGCTTACCGGCCAGGTTATTCGCTAGGATCCCCACTGGGATTTGCTGGGTCTCCAGAGCACAGAACCCAGCAGACTAGTAAATCATACGGCCTTTTGCAAAGTGTTTAAAGTCTGGGTTAATGTTTGTAGAGAGCTGGGTTATGATGTTGGACCTTTGATTTAGTTACCAGTCCAGAAATGCTGTTATGGAACGTCACCCCTCTGCAAAGGTACATTTTCTCTGTGCCTGGTGCTGGAGATGATCATCCAGTTTGACATGCAGGTCCGACATTAAACAAGGAACTGGCTGCAGATTGGCTAACACATTCCCTGCCACTCTGTCTGCCACGCAGACAGGAGGAAGACTACAGTCCTAGGAGGGAAACAGCCCTCAAACCAATAAACAGGGTTTCTAACATAAAGCAGCAGAGTAAACGTGTAGGTGGGTTAGATGATGTGTGGTAAGCCGCTTTGGACAGTGAGGTCAGCTCAGAAGATGAGTGCGGTTTTACCGCCTGGTGTACTGATCCCTTGTGGGGGAGTATCTGTGCCCCCCATCCCGCGGTGCTGGTAGAGATAGGCGGCGGGCGAGGTGACGGTCTCGCTCTGCGAAGCCGCCACCGGCGGCAGTAAGAGCCCTCGCCAAAGACTGACGCTAAAAGTCTAACATCGACCTGCCGATTGATACCTGTTAGCGCATACATGCTAACGGTTTCAGGGAAGCTACTTTCCTCTCTTCTGTCAGATGGCTGAAGGGTGGCAGGATGGAAGAGAAGTGGCAGGAAGGAGCAGGAGCAATTACAGATGACGTGTCAGGAATCTATCCATGACGTTTGAGGGGACCTATCTGCCGGACGTACTTAAACGGCGCTCACACAAGCCCTACCACCGCCCTGTTTGCCGTGACATTAACTGAATCAATGCTCCTTGTCTGCTAAGTGGCTTAGGAGCCGCTGTCTGGCTTGAAGAGCACGACCTCTTGACCAATCGAGCTTCCTTTTTCTCCAATATGTAAAATAGCCACAGTCATCATGTGACGCATATTTCAGCTTTATGGGGCATTTCAGCAGCTTACCTGTTGCCTTCATTTGGATCCCTGCATAAGAGGGTTGATTAGAATTTTGCCGTCTTACATATATTGGTATGTTTGTAAGCAGGTAATTCATTGGATAAGGCAGCTGGGCTTGTAGCCAATCGGTTCCCAAGGTTCCCAAGGGCAACTTCCTCTCACTTTTCCTCTTTGATCTAATGGGTGGAAATACACTCTGGTTGAAGCCGCAGGTGAAATTCTGGAACTTGTGGGCACTGAGGCGTTGGGTGGGAATTAATGTCCAGGTCCTCTTTCATCTGTCATTCTTTTAAAGCTTAGGGGAAGTCAGCTGCCAAAAGGGTTTTTGCAGGTGAAAGTCAGGTCATATTTGTTAAGAAGGATGTGACATTAAACCTGCAAAGAGCTCTCAGGATGCTGCCGTTAATTCTGGCTCATGCCGACAGCCATTTAGCTTATTAGCCGCACGCCCGCGATGATGGTTATATCTGTGCAGAAGACGGAGGCTTACACATGGCAGGCTCTCTGTAGATGCCTCTAACCCTTGAATTATTAACGAAGAGGAGTATCGAGAAACTCCGAACCCATGCAGCGAAAACGGTGATATGTAGGACCTCTCGTGGAGCTGTGTCAGAGATAGGGGGTGTGCGTTCAAGCTTCATACCCTTGGATGGTCTCGTCTCATGCATATTTCACATACTTGGGGGGTGCTTTCATCTAAAAATATAGCTTTTATGCCACCATTGTTGTGTCTCAAAATAAACAGGTTCCGCGTAAAGACTGTGTTTGGACTGTGTTTGGAGTCGACCCGAGCGGTGTATAAGGCATATGTGATGCAGCCCCAATTATAAATGTTCACTGTCCTGAAGGTCCGAGACCAAGTTTGTCGTATTGACATAGATAATTGGGTTATACTTACGATGGAGCGCCATGTAAGGTGAAATGGGTGGTCCTAGGAGTTTTAGGCCCAACTGAAGGAAAAAGATGGAGGTCTTTACAGTGCCTATGAAAAGCATACACCCCCCCTCTTGAACTGCCAAGTTTTGTGATGTAAAAAAATGAGACCATGATAATTCCGTTCAAACCTTCCACCATTAATGTGGCCTATAACCTGTACAATTCAATTGAAAAACAAACAAATCTGTTTGGGGGGAAAAAAGAAAACAACAAAACTTACAATAAGCTGGCTGCATAAGAGTACACACCCTTAAACATTAAAAGTGGGGGAAAAAAGTTTTTAAATGATTTATTGTGGTCTCATTTTTTAACATCACAAAAACCTGGCATTTCAGCGGGGGGGGGGGGGGGGTATGCTTTTTATAGGCACTGTAAGGGGACATCTGCGAGAATGACTGAGGAAAGGCAAGTGCTCCTGGTAATCCAGAGAGGTGTTACTCCTCCCTGTTTAGTATCTGCTGCTGCTCTGTATTTATTTGGATGTGCCTGTCTGCTCCCATGGCTGAAAGCCTCTCGCACGTCTTGGAAGGATGGCCGGCTTCCTGGGCCAACCTACCCCCACCCCCCCATCGTCATGTTATTCAAATTTATTAAACAATATTTCACATGTGTTTGACACAGTGTCAAACTCCGGACTGCCGGAGAGCCACGGCCGCACTGGAACTGTTTCGCTTTCCATCAGCTTTAATCATTTCTGGCCCCAGCCGACTTCCTGTCGGGGAGCGAAACAGCTTAGGAATGTCATTCTCTCGAAAGAAAACAGAGAGGATCCGTGCAGGAAGTTCTCCTGCAGCCCCTGGCTGAGGGAGACCCGAACGCACACACATACACACACACACACGAATGCACAGCTGGACTGGGGTGCATCAAAAGCCAGCAGGAGGACAAGGACAGCGGTTTCCCACATTACATATACACAGATACTTCAGAACCTCTCCAAAAATAGTCTTTGCGGTCATTGCATCCAGTGTTAAGTACAACAAGTGATGCCCTTGTCATTTCCCACTCTCCGGACGGGTCACAGCAAGGCACCATGGGAATATATGTGCTGTTTTTGTGTGACGGTTCCGCAGAACAACAACGTGAAATAATGTGTTTCAATGTCCTCTCGGGTGGTCGGCCGGGTCCCCTGGAAATAGTACGCAATGATCCCTCGCTATCCTGCACTTTTGTCCTATGTTCGAAAACTGGGCGCACATAATTGTGAGTCCACTACGGATAGAGGGCCTGGAGAAACGTGCAACTGTGCATCCTGTGGCCATGTGGATGCAGGGTTAAGCCCCAAACTGTACGCCTGTCGACTTCTACTTCTTGTTCCAGGTGATATTAGCTAGCCTCTTCCTTTGCTATGCCCCCCGCTGACCAGCCCCGTGGCTCCAAAGATAAGCTCCGCCGATTAAAGATTCCTGGTACCTTCTCTGCCCTGCCAGCTGGGAGCTCCTGAGTCTCCCCGGCCATCTCGCTCGTTTCCACGCTCCTCGCAGTGCCGAGCCCATGAGTCATTGTGCACTTTTTGTCTAACTCAAATTCATTTTTTTTCCCTGCCGTTCGGATTCCGAGCAGGAAGGCCTCGGCGTCCCTGCTGTAATCAGCTTCCAGGCTCTGCGCTCACACATCCTTTCCCATCTGTCGCCACCTTGTACTTCCTGCGAAAAAGCGTCCATTTAGCAATACCGTAGGATGGTATCTTTGGCTAAATGAGCCTGCCCAGCCTCTTGATCACAAAGATCTGGCACCGGCAGGTCTAAGATGTTCAATCTGCATCTTTCTACGCCCCAAACTCTGCCCCCCTTTTCCCTTTATTCGTTCACAGTCCGGTTTACCCAAAGCAGGAAGACAGGGCTGCTTGAGCCGGTTTAATCAGCGCCTTCCTGCCCTGCCACAATGTCTTTCAAAGAAAGCTAATGTCCCAGCATCCGCTGGCCTCTTTATTCTGGAAGTCTGAGTGCTTCTGATTTGCCCAGTGGTGAATGTCCCCTCAGGGACACCGTAGCTGGGAGGATCCTGTACTGGAGGATCCTCAGGGTCCGAGTGACAGGTATGATCACATGGTGTGGGGGCTCCACGAGGGCTGGCTCATTTAACTAGGCATTATTATGGGATATTAATTGGTCACCCACATGGTGCAGGGCGGGGATTAAACATTCGACCACATATGCTAAGTTGCAGGTATGCATTTATGAAGGAATCTCCTTCTAAAACTGACTGATCGCAAGGTTTCTGGTGTCTCTGGTTACTTTGAGTGCACAGTTTGAACACGCTGAACTACACCAGCAGCACTGGCGCCATTAATCTTTTGAGGTTACAGACAGTAATTGCGTCTCATTGACTGTGGGCTCTGTTCTTGCAGATGTAGGTGGACCATTCTGCAGAGGCCCTTCAAAGTGCTTCTCTGGATGATATTGGCCAGATCCGGTCCATCCTGTGTAACCATGAGCTTTGGTCCATCCCAATGAGGGGCTCTGTCTCCAACTTGATAAATGCTTGTTAATGTGACCAAGGCCTTCCAGTAGCCTTACATTTGCTAGAGGACCCTCAAGTTAAATCACTGTGTATGTATTTCGGACAAACTAAACAAATACTTCTGTCGTGTCACTTGGACTGAGCCTCGATACATCACTATTATCTGTGAGTGCTGAAGATCCGTCCTGCTCTGGCAGCCTCCCCACGCTCTTTGAACCCTTGTGTCCCAGATAAGAAGATATATCCAGTGAACTTCAGAAT
This sequence comes from Petrocephalus sullivani, assembly GCA_026780845.1. Classification (NCBI taxonomy): domain Eukaryota; kingdom Metazoa; phylum Chordata; class Actinopteri; order Osteoglossiformes; family Mormyridae; genus Petrocephalus; species Petrocephalus sullivani. The sequence goes on along the minus strand of JAODKM010000091.1, from coordinate 227,251 downwards.
TAAAGACGCCAAAGCCTCGACCTGTTAAAGCGGCAGAAGTACCAACCAATCAGTGTAAGGGCACCCCTCTCTCCTCCACACTGGAAACAAGGAAACAATGCTTTTACCACCTCTGTCTTTCCCTCGAATGTCATGCTGACCTACCCTGGCCTTTACTTCATGACAATTCCCCTGCATATAGAATATATCCCTGCAGAAAAGTAGCTAAAAACCAGCTTATGCTGGTAGCTGGTTTTAGCTGGTCTAAGATTGTCTAAGATGGCCCAAGGTGGGCTTAGATGGTCTTAGATGGTCATATCCCAGCTCTTGTTGCACTGGTTTAGCTGGGTTGGCCAGCCTATCAAGCTGGTCAAGCTGATCAAAGTGCCAAGTGGAAACATACCTTATGCTGGTAAACTATCTAAGTTAGTCAAGAAGCTTAACCGGCTTAAGGTGGTCAAGCTGTTTTTTTTTCAGCAGGGCTGTTTACTGAAAATCAGATATAGGTAATTAATTAAAACTATTTAATTAAAGGGCCTTTTTGTGTGTTTTCTTGGTTTTCGTTGCCCATCGTTGACACCTCCAAGCAGCCTGGGAAGACCCCACTGAGGGACAGGATTTATGCAGTGTGGGGCAGTGGGAGCAAGCCTGGCCCACTAATAAGGGCCCCGAAAGTCCCCAAAGGGGGCCAGTTGCTGTACCTTTAGACACAGGTGTTAACCGCCACCCAAATTAACTTCCATAAAGTAACCATCTGTAATGAGTGCAGGTTGGAACCTGTGTACCGTACCTGTCTCTGGTGAAAAGCATTTTCGAATCAAAGGAAGACGGCATTGTCAGATAAGCAGCGGGCAGCTCACCGTGACTCGCTACCATACGGCGTGACAGGCACGTGGAGCGTGAACACGCCAGCGGATCCGTACCGCCGCTTAAACGATTTCACTCTCAGCTGAGCAGGATCAAAGGCGTGATAGAGAGAGTCTCCAGTCAAAGGAGACCTTTGAACAATATAACGTCTTCAGATGCTTCAAAGCCAATGATTCGCACAGAGGAACCAACTATGTTTTTTTTTTTCTCAAAAGTGGGAGTTATGCAGTTTTGCACAATATCCTTCTCTTGGAAAAGATCACCTCACTTGGGGAAATCAGTGTCGAAATAATAATGAAACGGTGCACCTTTGAAATGATTTCTCAAGAAGCGAGGTCTGAGTAAACTGTGTCAAAAGGTTCCTTTTGTTTAACCATTCGGAGACGGGGGGAGCACGTTTACACTGAACGGCCACCTACATGTGTGCATCCCACTCCAGTGGGACATCTGTGTGAGTGGGGGACTCTGGGGGGTGGGGGGGGGGATCAATCTTTGAATTAAGTGTTGGGTGGCCGCATTTCATAGGGTTAATTTAGTCCACCTGCATCTTATTCCCTGTGTGTATAAATTAGTGTGTGTTCTTCCCCCAAGAAGCCAGACCTGACTTTTGACTCTAGTCCCAGGATTCCTGAGCACCGCCTGGATCTTGCTGTGGATTATATTTTTCCCTCTGGACCAGAAACATCATTTTGTCATTTTCGGTTCAACTGTTGTTGTGGAATGAGTGCCCCATCCCAGCTGCAATAGAACTGTAATTTGATGCCATGTATCTATGTCACAATCCTGTGTCTCATATATTGCTAAGTATGTCACTCCATTGGACATGAGAGAGAGCCAATAAGGGCCCGTCTCTTCTTGCTGACCTCCAATCAGGCCAAGGGCTCACATTTTCGGCAATCAATAACCTGAAGTATTGACAGCTAATAGACTGTGTTGACATAATGTGGGACTGGAACAACTTTTTAAGAAGTTCTTTGGTGGATGGTGATTATAATTAATTTAAGTCTGTTCTAATGCCAAAAAAAAAAAAAACATGGGGCACATATTCCACACTCCTCCTGGGTGTTTCATGGAGAAATGAACAAATGAAGTGTTGAATAAATCTACTCAGATTCCCTAAAAGATTAATATCTTTCATCTTCATATTAAAAGGCACTCGAATAATCAGATTTACATATTTCATTTGAGAACGTCTCTGCCCGTTGAAAAAATAACACCGGAAACTGGCAGCCTGGAGTACCATGGCGAGCTCTCACTTCTTCAGCGTCTCCACTTTGGGATTCTGCTCCTGCCGGGAGAAAGCGGGATTGCTCTCCTCGAGCCTCACAGGTGCCGGCAGGCTCCGCAAAAATCACCTGAGCGGGAGGCTGGGGAAGTCAGACCGCCCTCAAGACCACAGACAGCAGCGTCCTCCGAGCCCAGGGGCTGATGTGCCCCCTCAGTCGCCCCCTCTGCCTCTCAAAATTCAGTACGGCGGGATTTACGGCACAGGTTCCAACACGCAGTCTCTGCACATCCTGTTCTATAGCTCCGCCCCACGCCCATGATGGGGCATCCCTCACTTCTTAAAACTTGGGGACGGACATGGCAGCCTGTTCGAAAAGCACCTAAGAGCCGTATGTCAAACTGCCAGGGAAGAAAATCCCAGTAGGTTGTTTCTAGGGCATCAAAAAAGTCCAGTTGCTTAATGATCAGCAGCAACTCTGCTGTGACACAGATCTAGCATGTGATTGGACGACGCAGTTTCTTTTCTGACCACTGAGTAACCTTGGATTTGAATACAGATTGAGGATCAGCTTGTTTCAATGATTCTGCGTTGGCAGTAGTTGTTATGCTTCCCAAGATGCATCTAGAAGGCTAGGGTACATCAGAACGGAGGGGGGTGGACCTCCCTTGTGCATTGCAAGGCCTGAACTGAATGATGTGTTCTTTTCCCTGGGATCTCACAGGAGAAAACAGTCACGCACACTAAAGCTCATGGTTACACAGCAGATTGGATATTCTCTTAGGAAAGCATTTCCTGTTAGATTTCAATAAAACACCTGCGATTCTAGCTATTCTTGGCACTCTGCTGACGTGGTCTGTGAAGCAGGGAGTCTGTTTTCTCTTGTTGATTTACCTAGAATAAATGCAGAGCATTTTCATTTGTGGATGACAGTTTATATTCTTATCAGTATCGTGTTATGAGCTGCTGCAGGAGAGAGACCAACAGGGTGACCAATGGGGGGACCAACAGGGAACAAGACAGAGAAGAGATGGGGGACTGATGGGTGACTGACAGGGGGGACAGATGGGGGACTGACAGGGGGGACAGACAGGGGACCGATGGGGGGATTGATGGGTGACTGACAGGGGGGACAGATGGGGGACTGACAGGGGGTACAAATGGGGGACTGATGGGTGACTGACAGGGGACAGATGGGGGACTGATGGGTGACTGACAGAGGGGACAGAGAGGGGACTGATGGGGGACTGATGGGTGACTGATAGGAGGGACAGACAGGGGACATTAATGAAGACCTTCTAAAGCTGATGAGGTGGAAGCCAATCCTGAATGACCCCGAAAGCCATGCTGTCCCCACTCAGGAACACTGTGCCATTTCACAGGAGAGAACTTTACCATAGGGAGGTGTCTGGCGCTTAGAAGTCGGGGTCCTCTCAGTGTGGGAAGAGGCACAACTCTCCGCGGATTAAAGGAAGTTAAAGGCGATGGCTTCCTGTGCTGGACCCGAGAGCCGTTCGGCCTTCGATAGGTGGGGGGAGGCTCTGGTGCTACGCACGGCTTGCCCATGTGGGAAGAGGGGAGTTTTCCATCTAACGGGTAAGTACTGCTCCCCTGCCAGTGTGAGCCAATCGGCAGCCGGGTCGCAGAGGCGCCACCACAAGTATGTGGCGAAGCTGGCGGTCGGGGCGTCCCGCAAGCACATGGCATTCATTTCTCAGTGACTTATTCCATGAAAACCACCCCACCTCCCCAGTGGTGCGCGAACAGACACAGTTAAACTTGCAGCTAATGTGGGCGGGTCACACAGAGAACAAAGGCAAGATTAATGTGGCCATGATGAAGATGGAATAGCCCTGCTTTGGCCGGGCATAAGTAATTTACACCAGGAGTGTTTTTTACCGTCTACTTCTGCGGGCCTGATCATCACAAACGGAGAAGACTGGGCCTGAGATCTGCGGGCCTGATCATCACAAACGGAGAAGACTGGGCCTGAGATCTGCGGGCCTGATCATCACAAACGGAGAAGAC
>JAODKM010000091.1:171035-208510 GCA_026780845.1 Petrocephalus sullivani | reverse complement strand
GTACCCCGAGCACAAGCACGTGTCCACCGGAGAAGGCCACACCGGCATTACTGTACCCCGAGCACAAGCACGTGTCCACCGGAGAAGGCCACACCGGCATTACTGTACCCCGAGCACAAGCACGTGTCCTCCGGAGAAGGCCACACCGGCATTACTGTACCCCGAGCACAAGCACGTGTCCACCAGAGAAGGCCACACCGGCGTTACCACACCCTGACTGAAAATCCATGTCGGAAAGCTAGTATGTGAATTTGCCGGGAATTTTCCAGCATAGCTCATGTGCAATACAGAAATTCTGCTATGCAGCTATTCAGGCCTTTGAGGAAGACCCCAGCCCAGAACATTTAAAGATTTCCAAAGTTTTTTTCATCATAACTTGGCATAACTTAGACTTCAGACAGACCTGAGAGAGAAAAATGTAATATCCAGTAATATAACAAATCAGTGTAATTAAATAAAGCAAAATGAATGTGCAGTTTGACATCATTTATGCAGCAGAAACAAAGTGAGGTCATTCTTCTATCTGTTTAAATGTAGCAAATGCAGAGGCGTCCTGACTTCATGGTGTCTCAGACACCATCCTTCAAAGAGAGCGGTGCCCTGCCTGCCATTGTCCCGCCTCCTCTAGTGTGGAATGTAATGTCTTCTGAAGCTATTTAGAACATACGTCTTTACCGTAATGACATTACTGGGACATAATTAAATTTTAAACATAGTTTCTATTGGTTAACCTTCTTATGCATAACAGATAGTGTACGCCAAGTGATGCCACTTAGCTGAATTGTGAATGATATTTTCGAAAACCGCACATATTATATGAAATTAGTATGTTGTTATTATTTTCTTCAGTCTTATAATTAGGGCAGAGGTAATCAATTACTAAGACAACAGTAATATATATATATATATATATATATAAGCATAATTTTGATAAACCCCATTGCCTGAACATAACTTCACATTAACTGTCTGGAGTAGGTAGTGTCCTTTCCATGCTCAAAACTGATATTTGCCTGCTTACAAAAATGCAATAGATTCTCAAACTTTTGCATTTGGTGGTGTCACATCAATATGCCGGTTAAACTGAATGGCACCGCTGTCAAATCGCCCCAGCCCCAGGCGAGGCCATGCCTAGCGGGTCATGACCCCACACAACACGGCCATGTTGGGGGGGGCCTCGCTTCTAACTGGGATGCTTTGCCATGTCTCTCGGAGGGGGTCAGTATGTGCAGTCAGCAGTGCGGTAAAGCGGAGGCCACCGGGTGAATCATTAAAAGCCATCTCCGCTGACCTTGAGGCCGAAGGGGGCATTTATTTATTAGGCTGTTTTGTTTTTGGATTTCAGCCTCTCATGTGATCGCGGCTGCACTTCCATCTGCCACACTGATGTCCTTTTTTCCGAGCTGGAGGCGTCCTTTCTCTTACCTACAGTACTAATATGTTTGAGCGTCCTTCGAGTTCGCCAACTTGACTATTCTCTGGAAACAACATGCATATTTAAAACTAATTCGGCACCGTCACAATGTACCCATATTTTTTCAAAAAAAGCAGTGCTCGTTTTAACAGACAGATTATGCAACCTTTCAGACATGTTAAGATGGAACATCTGATAGTATTAATCTACATGCCATCAACACAAAGCCTCTTTGATAATCTCTCATCTGAAGGAGCCGCGCTGATTATTTGAGATTGAAGAGGCTCTGTTGTATTTCATTAAAGAATCAGCGTTCATTTGCATTTAGGATGTTGCGCTGTCCTTTGAAAAGGCGCACAGAGACTGACACATACAACGTCTTTGTGTCGCTTCGTCCTGTTTCTATCTGGCTAGTCTTTTGCCCGAAATGTAGATGATAAGTCGGAGACTATTCATAACTTAGTGGGCCTAAATTTAGGACATTGGCGCTGTGTAACTCACTCTGATTTCTGCGCTGTGATTCAGGCGCCGACGTAGCGAGCTCCAGCTTCCTGAGCACGAGCGCCTCGCTTGCTCAACACCGCTGTGTTTAGTGGTAACCAAGGTGTGCCTGGTTACACGGATTCGCCCAGCATCATGGGACTGCCGTCATGTCCAGCTCACCGGCACTCCGCTCCAATCCCTGCTTTATTTCTCAAAGGTTACCACGGCGACCGGAAGGGGGGTCGGGGGGGGATCATCTGTGAGAAAGGCTATGGGTCCCTGCAAATGTGATCTCACATGAACTCACCCCCCACCCCCAGAGGAACATGACCACACAGGGTGGGGGGGCCACCTGGCATAGTGTGCAAGCCCAACCCACCCTGGGCACGCTCACACGATCACCTGCTCCGGTGGCGACTTGAGCAAAGTGCTTTTAAGCAGCAACATGGTGGCAATGTTTTATTGATACGCCGCAATGGGCCATTCTTGTCGGGGCTGCGTCTCCGTAGATCCTCTCCTCTTACTCCCTTTCCTGCTGCTAAGCTAAGTGCATGTCCTGCGTCCACAGGTAAAAGCAGATCCTCCGCACAGCGCAGCCCCAGGGGTGTGAATAATTCAAAGGCCGTGCCCCGGGACAGGTACGGGAGCCAGGACGCCGCGTCAAAAATGTCTTCCCCAGCCAGGCAGTGGCATTGCGCAAAGTACTTCCCAGAATGCCCTGTGTCACCCTACTCTGATGAAATATGTAGGCCGTTGGTCATGCTGAGAACTTACCATCGAGCTCTCCTTTCCCTGCTCTTTCTCAGTATTCGGCAGGGAGTGGGCGAGCCCCCTCCTATCCCCCACACCCCCGACCCTGCTTGTCGATGTGGCCTGTTTGTGCTCAAACCACCGTTTTGGCTCCCAGGCAGACCATCGAGGGCACCGGTATACGACGCCACCGTGCTGAACATGTGGAAATAAATGTCATGGGGCGCAATTCTCAGGTCGGCTTCGCACCTCAGAACCATTTAGTGAGTCAGACGACATAGATAACTGAATCCGGCCTGCGCGCAGCCTTGCCGTCTGTCACTTTGTTTTAGAGAAACGGCTAAGCGGCTACATCCCCTTGGCCTTTTTTAAGGACAGCTTGTGACGGTAAGGTCCTGCAAACCACAACGTCGCAATCATTAGTTTCATATCTAGTTTTACAGGACGGAGTCACCGCTTCCCATAAAACGGGCACTCTTAACAAACTGCCCTGGCGCTGGACGTGCAGTTACACGCAAACATTTGGCGGTCCCATGTTTATTATTTCTATTCGTGCTCAGACCCTCGTAGACTTACTCTCAGGTCTGAGCGACGACACTTTCATACTGGGGATAATTACTCGTGTTTACATGGTGTCCTCTCATACGACGCAGATATACGGGAGACAGCGGCAGGGGAGAGAGGGCTGGATTTAGCCTGAATCACAAGAGCATGTAATTAGGAAGACAATTCGACAGAAGTGCCCCGATAAAGTGTAAATAAACACGTTTGTCTGTCTCTGGTAGCTTGAGCTCTCTGAAGGTTAGAAGCGGCTGCCTGCACATCCCACGTGTGACAAACGTGACACGAGGGGGGGGTCGCGTGCCCTTCACGGTGCTGCTGCTGATCTCTGCCCCCCCCTCCCCCGGCTCCAGCGCTGCGGCCGATGCCCGCGGCCGCACGGATAATTAACCGAGCGCGGCGACAGCTGGGGCAGGTCCGGAGCAGGCCGGACTCCGCCAGACTGGATTAATGGCGTGGGCAGCCTCGGCTACCCCGCCGTCACCATTAACATCTCATCATTAATTACTGACCCCCCCCACCCCACCCCATGACAGTCTCTGTGTGCCAGGAGGACACTGTACTGTTTCAAGTACCACATTTATCAGCCCTACCAAAACACAAAAGTCTAGGAGATGCAGCCATGTTTGTGGTTGTAGCAGGAGCTGCTGGGCCCGACCCACATGGGCGACTTTGCCAAGGACGGCCCTTATGGACGACTCCGCTAGGGTCAGCCTTCATAGGCGACTCCATCAGGCCTGATCCACATGGGCGATTCCGCCGAGGCCGTCCCTTATCGGCGACTCTGCTGGGCCTGACCCACATGGGCTGTTCTGCTGGGGCTGGCCGTCATGGGCGACTCCATCGGGCCTGGCCCACATGGGCGACTCCGCCGAGGCCGTCCCTTATGGGCGACTCCGCTGGGCCTGGCCCACATGGGATGTTCTGCTGGGGCTGGCCATCATGGGCGACTCCATCGGGCCTGGCCCACATGGGCGACTCCGCCGAGGCCGTCCCTTATGGGCGATTCCGCTGGGCCTGGCCCACATGGGATGTTCTGCTGGGGCTGGCCGTCATGGGCGACTCCATCGGGCCTGGCCCACATGGGCGACTCCGCCGAGGCCGTCCCTTATGGGCGACTCCGCTGGGCCTGACCCACATGGGATGTTCTGCTGGGGCCGGTCCACATGGGCGACTCCGCTGGGGCCAGCCCTTAAGAGTGACTTCCGCATGATTCCCGGCTGCCCTCAGCAGCTTGTGCTTGTAAGCCGGGCCCCAGAGGCGGGCCCTCGCTTGGATGGGGTAGGCACGCTTCACCACGTCCCCTCACGCTGCCCCCATGAAAATAAACCGTAGTCCGGTTAATTAGCCCACCCACGTGACCCCATCGCCGCTCGCGTTGCAGCTCAGGGGCCGCCGCCGTTTGCAGTATTCGGATAACTTTGGCTTTCACCTGCGTTGCTCTCCATATAGACAAAAGGAAAAGGCTCAGGTGGCGTCATCAGGTGTTCCAGCCCAAGGTCCCAAAGCCCCTGCTCTCACCCTGCTCAAAAGGGCTTCCCTCACGCTGTACCCGGCATTACGCTGCCGTTATGTAACCAGGCCCTCCCCGCCTATTCAGCTCTGGTGCTCTTGGCAAAGAGGGGCCGTCCAGTGCTTCTGGTTTTAATCCCCCCCCCCCCCCGGGCCAGTTGCTTAATCTTGCTGGCTAACAGGTGCATGTAATCAACCATCGCAGTCTGTGGTTTAAAAAAAAAAAAACACACGCAGCTTCCATGTCTCTCGTCTTGTTAGTGTTACCAGCCACCCTCTTCCTTCCCTCCCTCCATGACTCATCGCACTTTTTCTCACCATGCCCCCCCTTCTCATTCCTCCCTGGACCTGACGATCTCTGAAACTGCTTGCGCTGTGCGGTCAGCGCTGCCCCTAGCCCTCGGCAGCTACATCGGCCTTATCCACCAGGGCACTGCCTTCTCCTCGCTGCTGGCCGGTTAGGGGCCATCCCATATAAGGTCCGTGCCGAATAATCTGCAAAAGTGGCCCTTTCTGTTTTCTGAGATAATTTCTGTGTCGGCGGACTTCGGAACATGTCCAAATGCCCGCAGTAGAGCGTTTGGGACCTGCTGTCGTGGCGACGAGCAGCCCGGTCCTTGCCATTTGGTACTGAAGCCCGATAATAGCATTGATCTTTCATGGGCCAAAGCCCTCAATCTATATGAAAAGACGTGGGTCAAAACATGCAGCGACGGGTCCCGGTTTTACACACGACAGCCATCACATTTTGTTTGGGTCGATAATGCACTTTTCCTCTCAGTCTGAAGCTCGTCCACATCCCCGACTCCACCGAATCTCCAATAAGACCTCAGCGATTATGCAAAGCACAGCTTGGGTGGGTGGAATCCTCTGTTGGGAGCGCGCGAGGATGCCAATTTGGGTCCCGATTGCGTTAGACTCCACTTGAATTAAACACATTTGTCTTCTCCATACAAGACGCCGTGGTGGTGGATTAGCAGGGCTCCAGTTATGCTCCGTTAAAAGCGGACCATTGATCCACACCAACTGGTGGACCGGCCAATAATCACGGCCTTGATGACTTCCCAATGGATGACAGACCCCCCCCCCCCCCCCCACGCCGGCCACTTTCCCCCGCTACGATCAGCGGATCAGATCTTAACAGGCCCAGACCTACTCCTCTGACCTGATTTATTTCATCCTGAAAGAGTCTGCAGGGAAACAGCAAGCTTTCAAGGTCTCTACCCACCGGCACAGCGCACAGGTGGTCATCAGGCTGATGCAAATGACTCTGGTGATGCACATGTCCCCACTGTCCACTGGCACCTGGAGCAGAGAGACAGGAGCCGTACACACTATCCAGCGTAAATGGTGCGCTTGTGTCGACACGCGTCTGATCTCTAAGGAAGATCCGGACATCAGCCAATCATTTCACAATTGTGCCTCAGGGTCTAGGACTCAAGGTGTCATTTTCTAACAGCACGTGGTTTGAGTGAATTTCTACACCGCAAACACAGTTCAGATGGCAGCAGCGATGCGGCTGCTTTAAATAATACAAAAAAAGGCTTCAGTGAAGGAACCCTGATGAACGAGGTGGGTGGGGTTAAGCAGGAGCGGGCTGGTGGTGGTGGCGTCCCGACGGGCCCCTAAGTGTGGAGATGCCCCCACGCACTTCCCTTAGAAGTGTAAATCCCCCGGGTGGCGAGGGCATCACAACACTGGGCCACAGATATCGGAGGGAGAACAGCGTATTTCCCCAAATGCCTGTGCCAGTCCCTCACACAAAGCCTTCGCCGCTCTCCTCAAGCAGCATACAAATCACAGCCCCAATCTATCTCTCCTCGCACCCGGCACCTTGAGGTTAGCTTGTCTCTAATCATTATTTGATGGCAGGAATCTGTCAGCATCACATCTCGGGGAACAAGTGCGGCGTTTCTTAGCAACGGGCCTGGGATATTCAAACAATTTCATTAAAGCGCGGCCCCTCCTTAGCAGGTGGGTGAGGGCGAGTGTTGATAAACACGCACGCCGAGAGCGGCCATGCTGTTTGCCAACATTACAACTGCGCAATTTTATGAATTTGCTTACAGGCCTGTGGAAATCGGCGGTGAATTACAGAGACGTTACGAAAGAGCCATTCACGCTGCCTTCGCTCTGCCGCGACTTCACATTCATCATCGTAGGTATGACATTTCGCTTCGGCTCTCCTTTAAAGGCTCCCGGCACGGCACTTGTGAACTCGGAGTTTCTGTACGGTGCTCAGGGTTGTGGAGGTGAGGAGGTGCACGCCATCCAGGCCCCGTGTGAAGGCCCGGCCTTTTCCGAAAGGAGAATGCTCATCGCGATATTTTCTTCGGGACATTGTGTGAGACGAGTGCTGGAGCATTGCAGGCTGTTTTCAGGAGAGGAATCGTGGGATTGCTAAATTGCACCACAATCAGTGTAGGTGGAGAGGGTAGGAGGGAGGGAGAGAGAGAGAGAGAGAGAGAGAGAGAGAGAGAGAAAGAACAGGGAAGGAGGGGGCTGAGAGAAAACCTATTAAATCCAAGCCCGACGAAAACCAACAGTGCTTTTGATTACTATTTGATTGTCCTGGCTAACTTCTCCATTTATTTTATATGTAAGTTTTCCATTTTTGTCCTGGCTATGGTAGGGCTGTCAAAGGCCACAGGAACTGCCTTTTGAGTGACATTTCACACCCATTTTCTCTCATTTAAGGGAAAAAAAATAGCACCTCAGTCTGGTACAAGAGATTTTCAACAGGTCAATTTCATGCTTCTCAAACCATCAGCTCATCTAAATTAAAATAATTTCTAATATGCTCACTGTGTGTCAGTAAGGGGCAACCTTGAGCAAAGCGTGGTTGCTGTCTTTCAGGGGAGCGGCGTTTGGACAAGGGGCCCTCCGTCTGCTCAGACGTGGCTGTTGGGTGCAGACCGTCACTTGCACTTTGGACCTTTCAGTTGCAAGGTAACACCACCTCCTGGGCAGTTTGGAGCTGGCAACAAATTAACAAAGCTGTACATCTACCTGGAGCAGCATATCTAGGAGGTCACAAGCGCCCCTGCCAAGTACCACATGATCACCGCTGTACGGGACGAGGGGGTGATGAGATTAGGCACGGTACCTACGGGACAGGAAGCAGCTTGGACCTGCATATGTAAACTCTAACTACAAACACTTCCAGAATCCATACCGGTTAACCTGTACTTTGGTTTAGACTTTAAACAGGTAACAAGCAAATATTCATTAACAGAATGAGAGCAGAATCTTCCAGGTGTGACCCTCCCAGTGGGGATGAGAGCTGGCAAATACAGTCAGATTTTATTTATAAAGTGTATCCCACTTAAAGGGGCTCATTTTGTATATATACCCTGAAACATATTTATAAAACTAGCAATCTCCAAAGATCTACCTTCTCCATAAATATAGACACTTTATTGCATGACTGTGGTCCCAAAAGGAGGTGGTGTGAAATGCAAATAGTGTTCATTTAATTTAAGATAGATTTCAGTCCTTTCGTAAGGTTTAGATGCCCTCTCATAATGGGGAAGCTTCATGCTGCAACCAGTTTATTTGAATTCTTATATCAGGCCAAATTCTTGAAGAGCGAGAAGCAGCGGACCGTGCCCAATTAGTGGCGGGCCAGGCTCTAACGTGAGCAGAGGCTGAGATCCCATGTAGGATGATGACCACGTTAGTGCTGTTTGTCGGCAGGTCCCAGGCATCCCAGCCCCATAGCTGCTCACATTGGCAGGATGACGTACAGGGAGCGCAGCCGTAGCTGGCGTATAACGCCACCTGGACAGAAGCGCTTGCCGGCTAATCCTTTGTGCAGTCTCTCTTTCCATTTGCAGAGAGATTAGCGAGGGATACCTCGTTCCGTTAGCCGCCCGCCGGATCGTTTGGGGGCAGCGGAGCTGCGGGGCGGCCCGGAGGAGCGCCTTCTTCGGCAGAAGGACGGACCGGTCTCGCCTGTCATTCTGGGACACCGAGGCATGTGGCAAGGATGCCTTCTGTCCAAGCTTACAACTTCCCCCGAGCACTTGAGGTTCTTGTCAGTAGCTACCGTCAGAGGTTCTGGGAGTCAAATATATGTTATCAAGGACCACAAGCCTCACTTCCCCTCCTCATTTAGATGCTAGCCAGGACTTTGCAAACCCGCACCCGCCTTTATGATAGCCGGATATTTCTACGCGATTCGGGATGAGCGCTTTGCTCTGTTGTGTAAACCCCCCCCCCACCCCCCGCTTCCTATTGACTCCTCGATTGATGCGTCCGTCACCGCTACATTGCTCATTATCCTCAGATGGTCTGTTTCCCCCAGTTTTTCACACCGTATTTTATGGTGCTCCCACGTCCTGTAAATATTGCTGTTTATGAGTGAAAATAAATAGCCGTAATACTCAGAAGCATTCCATTGGCCGTCGATGGAGGAGGTGGGACCGCACGTGCGTCCATGGCAACGACGCAACATGGTTGTCTCCGGAGGTTTTGGGGGGCGTGTCTTAAGAGAGTGCATGAGGATCTCAGACCCAGAGCCCCCTGTTGACTGCCGCAGGAGGTGAGCCTTCACTCGCCTCATCCCGTGGCTCGGTCTAGAAGAAGAGATGGAAGAAGGTGCCTGATTCTTAATGAGGTGTTTCAATCCGGCATCTCAGGAAAAGGACACAGGCTGGAGCGCACGCATGGCATGGACGGTGGGGGGGAGGGTCAGGGTGACGTCTCACGGGAGCGCCCCTCAGCCCCACGGCGTTCGGCAGTGGTGGCCTTCTCCCCAGCAATTGCTGTGCCTGCATTACTCGGGGAAATTAACAGCTGGGATTTATGGGTGCGCCTGGCCCACGCTCCCCAGCCGCTGACTCGCACAAACAAATAATTGAATTGGTAGGAGTGCATAAAGCATCGCAATGGCTAATGTAACAGGCCTAACTGCTTTAACTGGGATGGGGGCACCGAAATGAGCACCCCCCGCCCCGAGACCATGGTACGTCCTTCCACATCCGAGATGACAGTTTAAGTCAGACTGTAAGCTATATATGTGTATATTTAAAGTGTATATTACCTGAAAATGGTCTGTAAGTGCTTTTTATCAAAGTGGCCTGAGATTAGCTTGCCTACAGATGGGCTTATAAACTACAAGTGTAATAAAATATTGAAGTGGCCTGGAAATGTAAGCAGGACTCTGTGAGTTTGACCTGTACTTTAAACACATCTGCTGCCACTTGTGAGCGTGCTGTTAGTGCATGTGCTGCGAACGCATGACCTGAGGAGAGGAGAGATGTCCCTGATCTCTGAGAAGCCCGCTTTCTGGCACAGGGACCTTAGTGTGTCCTGTCTCCGGCTCCATGTGTTGATGGTACAGTCCTGGGGCCTTCAAAAAGTGTTCAGCTGACAGAATCGATTTGTGTCGCTAGTGACAGGACAGTAGCTCTTCATACTGACTGATATCAATAACGTGTCAGATGGAGTTTTGGCGGAGTGCCGGCTACTGTGTCGGGTGCCATGTTCTGGCACAGCGCCCCCTCCTGGACGGGGTGGGAAATCACTACGCCATTACACAAAGCTGACGGGCAGGACGGTAGCAGTGTATCGATGGGAAACGCACATCAGAAGCTTGTGAGAGCAAAGTTTCCCTCCAATATGCTCCCCGGGGTCATTTATTAACGTGTCAGTGGAGGAAACATATCCACACTATCGATGTCAAATACACGTCACATAAATCGGAGACTCGTTTTAGGTCCCTGGATTTTTTTATATCCTTTCTCACTAATGTGAGGCTTTGGCCACCGTTGTGTTTGTGAGAACGTTGCCTATTCTGGTTGCCGGGTCTGCACTGGCCGGCCAAACAGTGCACTGTTCCGCCTGAAGAATGGGGCCCGGCGCTCATTAAATAAACTGAGGCTTGTGAACTTCAATGCATGTCAAATCTATAAATTGTTAGGAGAGTACTGCAGTATGCTGACGAACCCCCCCCCCCCACCTTTGATTATAACTACTGGGACATAGACAGAGGAGTAACAAGAGACTCAAAGCAAAAATTGTTGTTTTGATGCTAAGATTCATTTACGAGGGGTTTTTTTTCTTTCTTTTTTTAAAGAAAAGGGTAGATGAGAGGACCTTTTGATATTTATCAAACTGGAGTGTACCAAAGAGCCGGCCGTGCACTACAAGCGTGACAATTATCACAGGTTGTGCTTTGACGCCGTTACCATGGGCAAGTGGCCAGAGCACGGCTTCAGTGGAAACATCCCTGCCAGCTAACAGACCCCTTCACTCTCACTGAGGGGGGGGGGGTCCCAAAAGCAAAAGAATGGAAGGATGGGAGGAGGGTAAGGATGACGAAAAAGGCATTGGGGGGGGGTCGTCATGTATAACTGTCTCCCAATACCCTGGGGGGGGGGGCACAGACTCATTCTTGGGGGGCATTCTCCTTCTGTTGTCTGGCCCCCACCAAACCTGCACCTGGTCATGTTAGCCATGTTGTCCCCCTGGTTTTGCGTGTGGGTTGGGGGGGGCGTAGGTTTTGATGAGGGTCTGGTCTACGAGGGATTCAAGGGGGTTTCCTTGCCCAGGGCAAAGGGGCTCCATGCCCACATCTCTGCAAACCGTGTTCATGCACCAGCTCTTCATCAGTCCCTTTCGCGATAGACCGGGCGGCCAGCACCATCGCCCCGCCCCCCCACCCAGTCCCATGACTCACAGGTGCAAAGCTACCCCCCCATGCAGCTCTGTGCTGGCGGCCCGAAGACCTCCCACGCTCCTCAACAGCCCGTCTGTGTATTCACACGCACCTCCGCCCCCCCCTTCTCGCCTGACTGTTTCTGTCCCCAAAGTGACAGAGTGATGATTGTGACACAACGTCACACGAATCACATTCCCAATATGTTTATAAACATCCCATCTCTGCTCATTCAGTCCTGTGTGTCCCCATAATGCCCGGCACACCCACATAGATGGATGGATGGATGGATATATTGATGTACGGAACGGATTGATGGATGGCTGGATTGAAGGATGGATAGATGGAAGGATGGGTGGAAAAACTGATGGATGGACAGAAGGATTGATGGCTGGATGGAAGGATTGATGGATGGAGGGATGGATGGATGGATGGAAGGATGGCCCAAAGTGTGCCATGTCGCTCAGAGGACAACCCTGCCATCTGTCGTTGTAATTGCCAGTGCTTATTCCCTGGCCCCTGGTAGACCCCGTTCCATTTAACGATACCTTGCCTGTCGCTAGGTAACAGATAACAGGGGTCATTGTAGAGGGTCATACTCACGGGTCATACAGGAACTCTCCACGTGTCACATGTCACTGCCAATTACCATGTCCGTTTGATAATGGGAGCTTGGCGCCTGATCTCCAGTATATAGGCATCTCACTGTCTTCCTACTGGGTCATCTGAAGGAGGAGCTTTCTGGGTAGGTCAGCCTGGCAGACAGGGCCCTGCTTCTAGACCCGGGTCCCAACGTCATGAGTGCAAGCCCTAGGCAAAGATCGGTGGTTCTATATATGCACGACATGACAGAAAGGACAGAATGATGTACGAGATTCAGGGAATCAGACGGCTACTGAGCACAGAAATCAGCAGCTCCAAAGAAACAGCACCGCAAGTTGGGCTCATGCTTGGGGAGGCCGCTCTGGGGGGTTATATAGACGGCTAGGCATAGGTCTAAGGTCCATCCTTATAGTGCCTTTCGCAGGGATATATGTATTTATCCATCTTACCTGGTACTTTCGGTACAAGCCGTGACCTCACACCAGTAGGGTTGTGGGTTTGATTCCCGGTCCTGGCCCTCTGAGTGGAGTTTGTGTGCTCTGCCCGTGTTTATGTGGGTTGGATTCCCGGTCCTGGCCCTCTGCGTGGAGTTTGTGTGCTCTGCCAGTGTTCATGTGGGTTTGATTCCCGGTCATGGCCCTCTGTGTGGAGTTTGTGTGCTCTGCCAGTGTTCATGTGGGTTTGATTCCCGGTCATGGCCCTCTGCGTGGAGTTTGTGTGCTCTGCCCGTGTTCATGTGGGTTTGATTCCCGATCATGGCCCTCTGCGTGGAATTTGTGCGCCCTGCCCGTGTTCATGTGGGTTTCATTCTCGGTCCTGGTTCTCTGTGTCCCCTGGCTCTCTGCAGGGACAGAAAAGATTGACCCAGCAAAAGTGTCAAAGACTTTAACCCAAAGTGAAGGTTTAGCCATCTGCTGCGCGAGATACTGGCTTCATCCAGCTTGCATGCAGAGGCTCCAGCTTCTTAATCTGGTCATAATGGTCAGATTATTATTTTATGCTCAAGACACAGATGCTGTTGGTCAGGGATTGCCTCATTAAATCACATATATGAGGCATCTTCAGTTTAAATCATCACTTGGTTAAAATCTTACGGATCTATAAAAAGGAATGTAAGTATTAGGTTGTCTGTAATTTTGGGTGTTTGGGTAAAATGCCTCTCTGTACCCCGTTGAAGGATTAGTACCTCAAAGTGCTGTCACACCTTTTCTGAGCGGACTGTATAACTGGCATTTTGAGTGTTCCAGTGTCCGTAACTGAGCAAGTGGCCTTGTCTCTTGGGGGCGCTCTAACAGCCAGGAGCACCGTCCTGTCACTGTGGCTTCAGGCACATACAGAAGCATTAGTGACATCAGTACAATCCATAAACTGTGTTACCTCTGCCTCCCACCCGTCTCCTCGTCTTCATCCACAGTCAAAAAACATCTTTTTCTTCCTTGTCTGGAGCAGAACCTTTGAACGTTTTTAAAACTTCAAGCGAGGGCTATCTCAGGACAATCCCTATGTCATGGTCAGTGTTTGTGAAAGCAGTCCATACCCCCATGGGTATAAGGTATGGAGTGGGGTGGGGAGGTTCCAACCCCCCCAAATAATCATATTGTCATAATGAATGGGTGGGGGACCCCCCCCACCCCCACCGCCATGTTCAATCCAACGTCATGCCCTTGCATAAACCCATCACCAAACAACAGGGGGCAGCCATCCCATGTTCTGACTTTAGACGGCGTCGTTAAATAGAGACGCTCCCTTAGTTGTGATTAAACTTGCTAGAGGAAGGACGTGTGGGCCACACCGCGGCTAACTGGCCCAGCAGCAGCACACCTGTGATTGGCGGCTTTCTCCACAGCGACACGCTGCGCCACCATAACCTGTCTCTTCCCATTTAGTTTAACCTGCAGCCCCCCCAAACCGACTTGCCTGTGTGTGGCTCGCCCCCCCCCCTCCCCCCATAGCCCTTTATTACTCCACTTGACTCCTGAAATTCTGTTTGCAATTTAAGGCCACAAATGAGAAGCGTAACTCATCTGTTTTCTATAATCCCCCTGTCAGGCCCAGACCTCAGGTTCAGGACACTCCTCCTTCCCCTCTGGGCTGCCCTGCCGTCCGCCAGCCCCCCCCACACACACACCCCCCCCACAAGGTCTCCTTTGGTCTCCATATAAAAAAAAAAACATACAGGCCCCCAAAACTTAGCAGCAATCAAACATGAATAGCTATGCTGCCATTTTAAATACCCCCCCCAAAACGCCTTGGGGGGGACTAGAACCGGACACGTGTGGCTCTACGTGATGCCCTTTCACGTTACACCCCGGGTACACCGGGAAACGCTCTGCCTCTCAAACAATTTACGGCTTAACGTATTGCGAAAATCTGTCGCATATTGTTTTCTGCAATTTATACGCAATGTTCTAATTTTCTTTACTTTTCCTTCAAGGTACACGGGGAGCTTTCTTCATTTGTACTGGAAACCGCTCCAGTTTCGGCAGCTCCGCACTCTGTTATTTTAAGTTTCTGCAAAAGTCGGCAGCCCTTTATCGGCACAGGGGCACCTACTGTTGTATTTTTCTCATTGCCTTCGAAAACTAAAAATGACATCGGAGTATAGTGTTCCTAAGCAGCTTCTAACACTACAAAACAGCTTGGGCTCCTTTAGACGCACTGTTGCTGAGAGAGAGGCTATAGGTGTGTGCTTGTGTGTGATGTCAGACCACGGCTTTACTTCCATCTCACATCTATTCCAAAATAACGATTAACATATGACTGGCCTCCCTTTGTAGACTTTTAGTGGGGCTCAAATGATTTATTTTCCAGTTGTGTCGAGTTTGCAGCTTTATTGCTTTGCAAGGGGGATACTGGGGGAAACAAATACTTGATTTTTACGAAAATCCATCGCTTGAATCAGAAGGCGCTCATAAATAAAATATGCTTCTCGCCCGCTGACGCAAACAAGCTGAGCCGCGGAGAGCAGGCCGGGGGGTGCGTGGCGTGTCACGTAAAGTCGTTTTGGGGACTCGGATATCTTCGAGGAGGGAGCATGCTGTTATTTACGGCAGGCCTCCGAAACTTACATGGGGAGATGTGTTTATTGCATGGCTCTCAAAGGGTTCCAGCCCATGCCTCTTTCAGGGAACAGCTAGGCTCGGCTTGGTCCTTCATGTTGCCTGCGGCCTCTGATGCTGGAGGCGAGACCACACTCCTGATATGGTAACTGTGTGTCACTGATGAAGGGAGGCGACTCTTTGCACCTAGAAGGGGTCAATATGTCCGACTAACCCTGACCATAGCCCTAATACAATCTAAGCCCAAAAAGCAATGCTTAGCCTTATGCTTAGCCTTATAATGACACTAACCGAAATCCAAATATCAATGCTAACCAATATAACAGCACTAACCCAAACCCTCATAACAATTCTAACCCATATAATGAACCCAAACCCTAATAGTAATGCTAACTGATAGAGCGCACCTAAACCCTAATAGCAATGCTAACCCATATAACAAACCCAAACCATAATTAGTAATGCTAACTGATATAACGCACCAAAACCCTAATAGCAGGGCTAGCCCATATAACGAACCCAAATCCTAAAAGTAATGCTAACCCATATAATGACACTAGCGCAAACCCTAATAGCAACGCTAACCCTATGACACAAAGTCAAACCCTAATACAAAACCCATATAAAAAACGAAACCCAAACCCTAATAGTCTGTCCGGTGTGTGCACAGGTAGGGCTTGGTCCCCATGCTTTAAGCAGCATGTGATGTCAGACCACCTCCAGAAAGCTTTGATTACACAATCATCTGTGCGAGATCGCGTGCCGAAGCGAAGCCAGCGCAGGTCAGCTGCTCCGTCACGTGCTGCTGATTAACCATTGATTAAGATTTGCATGTGAATTATGCACGGATGCTTGGGAAGTCCAGTGAAATGGAATTCAAGTGGGAACGGTGGTGCAGGCAAGCAGAGGTTTGCTTCATGGTGGCGGGGCAGCTGACAGTCATCCAGAAGGACTGCAGTTTGCCTTCAGACCTTTAATAAACGCTATGGATGACAAAAGAGCCCCAAGCGAGATTTTCAGCCATCTAAGCTAATCCACCTTTTCCACATGGCAAACTATTATTAAATTTTTATGCACAAATAAGGCAAGGCACACTGACAATTCCATATCTTATTTCACTCTGATCCAAACAGATTCCTGCTTGTTTCGTTAATTATTCTTGATTATATAAATTGGAATTTAAACTGGTGCTATCATCTGGTTGTGTGGAACTGCAGAATTTTGGTGGTCAGGCCATATTGCGATGTCCGTCCCAAGCTCCAGAAAATGCATGGAGGCACCCGGCGACGGGGTTACAGGTCCCAAATCCGAATCAGGTCCCAAATCCGTTACAGGTCCCAGAACAATGGAGCAGCTGAACACGACAGAACACGCAGTGCCTTTTTAACACGCTCGGCGGCACATGGCGAACTTCGATCTAACAAAAGGAGCCCGCCGCACAGTAGCAGCCTTTCGCACGGACACTCACTTGTCGCTGGCAAGCGCCAGAAGTGAGATCGTCTCCGTAGAAGCCCCGCGAAACGCCTCGAGGCCGAGCTCTGTCAAAGCAGGCACCCGTTTATAGTGACATTTGAGTGACAGCTTGGGACCAACAGCAGGCATCGTGACTCAGATAAACGATGATTCAAATAGCACAAATAAGATTTATTAAAAAAAAATAAAAAATAAGCGGGCTTTAGTTTTATTTGTGTGAAAGTTTCACTTCACCAATCCCTTCCTTCGGGCAGATGAGCGCATTTCACACTTTTTGGAAAGAGTTATGTCATCTGGAGATTCTGAGATGACAAGTTAAATCGGGCCGTCGCGTTTCCTTATACAACCACTTGACGCGTTCCAAAAGATGTGTTTTTAATCCCCCCGAATGGGAAGGTGAGTTGTGAAACCGCTACTCGATTTTAATATTCCATGCAAACTGGCGGCGTGTGATATAGAGCCACAATGACCGATATTTCATCTTCCCGGGACAGGCACCCGAGAGCGGTCCAAGAATGAGCCCCGGCTTGATGGAGATGCCGCTCCCACGGACATCGTGAATGGGAACGCAGATTCATTTTAATGTGTCTCTCCAAACAATGCATCAGGGTAGCTCGTCAACGGAGGTTCACAGCGGACTGCATGGTGTTTAATACTGACGCGAGGTAACGATGTTAATGACGATAACGATAAGGGCAACGAGTATGAGAATCCCCTGGGGGTTTGGGAATCACAAAGGCACCGTTAAAATGTCACCGTGTTGCCGTGCGATAGAGATATCAGAACATCGACGCAATGGCAAAACGGCATGATTTATGTGTAATCTACTCTCGTTCTACACCGTTTCGCTCATAAATTGGTCTTGTGGACAAAGTTTATTCTACTGCGCTGTTCTTCAGGAGGGCTGGAGTATTCATCACTGGAAGGTTCCTGTTGAATTGAAATCTGACTGGTCTGAGTAATTCCCAAAACCCAGACTCACTGGAAGAGCATCCCTGTCAGGAAAAATTAAGACGCCTCTCCAACTGTATCGGGTATCACTTCCTGCCCCTGACCATGTGTGGAGTTTGCATGCTCTACCCACGTTTATGCTTATGTTCTGTCCAGTGTGCCCCTTGCCCTGTGCCCTGTGATGGACTGACATCCCGTCCGGGGTGTCCCCTGCCCTGTGCTGTGTGATGCACTGGCACCCCGACCAGGGTGTCCCCTGCCCTGTGCCCTGTGATGGACTGGCATCCTGCCCAGGCTGAACCCCTGCACTGTGGCCTGTGATGGACTGGAATCCCATCCAGGGTGTCCCCTGCCCTGTGCCTTGTGATGGACTTTCAGGGTGTCCCCCACCCAGTGCCCTGTAATGGAATGGTACCCCGTCCAGGGTGTCCCCCACCACGTGATGGACCGGTGACCTGTGCTTAGCATAGCAGCCTACAGGTTCTTCATAACTCCGCAGAATGGAGGAAGGACGCAAATGTATCTCTAAATGTGTTTCTTGTGAGAAGCGTGAGGTGTAATATTTATATAGATTTTTTCCCACTTTATTCACATCATATGTTGAATATGTTAAAGTGAGGAACTGAGTCATAACACTAAAATAACATTCAGCATTGGGTTACTTAACAGTGTTATCCAGAAAAACGTGAGCACTGGCTTCGAGGAATACGCACCTAAAAATAACACAGTGTGAGGCCACCCTGAATGTGGGGCCTTTCTCCGTGTTCCTATTAATAAAACAAAAGAAACCCGTCTGAGCCGTCACTCAGCAGCAAAGCCGATCGCTCGTTCCGGCTGCACATTCGCGCAGCATCGCAACACGTTAAACTTCACAAACAGTCCTGCCTCCTAAGATACACCTTCAAACAGCATTTCTAAGGGCTGTTTGGGGTTAGCATTCCACAGAGAAAGAATCTTGAGCCACGCTTGCGTACCAGGGAGCAAAATGATAACTAGTTTTGATTAATTGCTCTTGGTAAAGGTAAATTTATCTCCGTTTTACACGGAAATGTGAGAAGGCCACCACTGTGTCTCTAACAATCTGCCATCTGAAAATACCTTCATCCAGTCAGATTTTAGGAAATATCCCCTAAGTTTCATGATCTTTTATTTAAAAAAAAAAATAATCCCAATATTGCTGGCAGCCAAATATTCTCCCAGAGCCACAAATGTGTTTTGTTTTTAAACCTGCGGATTTCGACTGGAATCCCAAAGCGCTGATTTTCCTTCATTCCTTTTTCCGTGAGAGCCGACTGCTTTTCCTGAAACTGGAGGATATGTCAAAGCCCGTTCTCACCTGGTGAAGTGTTTAAAAGCTGCGTGCGTGGGTGCGATGCCAGTGAAACAGTGTTACCTGAATATGGCAGAGGTCCTGCAGGATTCCACAACCAGACCCATCGAGCCACAGGTCTCTGCTCTCAAAAGAGGTGGGGGGATTTGGCAAAATCGAGGCAGGTGACCTGGCCTACATACTTGCTGACAGCTTCATGGGCCTTGAATAAAGGCGGGGGGTGTGTGTGTGTGTGTGTGTGTGTGTGGGCGGCGAGGGGTGGGAGGTTGGCAGCAGTCCCAGCCTGTCAGGTAACACGGTGGGATCCGGGCTAGGGCTAACCGAAACAAGGTGGTGCCAGGGGAGAGCGCACCTTGGGCCCGCTCGAGCGGAAAAGCGAAGCCAGGGGCGGTCTGGAAAGGGAGGGGAGAGAGCGTGGACCCCCCGCCAGCCCGCCAGACGCTGGCATTAATCAGCGAGCGCTGCGTAGGTGGTATAAGTGTGCCGTGACCCCGTCGCAGACTGCCGCTGCTTTGCCGGGCTCCTTGGCGACAGAGAGCAGCAGTAAGGCATCCAGCATGGTTACACGGCACGGGCCGTCACACGGCCCCCTGTCCCAGCACGTGCCCCCCGGGTCTTTACCAGCGTGGTCTGCATCAGCATCATTCGCTCATCGCTGGTGTCCGGCTGCAAATGAAACCGGCGAGACAGAGGTTCACCTTGACAAGGGCCTGACCCCCCCGCCAGCCTTTATAAGAGATAAAGTCTTTTATTGTAATGGGGTGTCTGCCCTGACCCCACCCCCCCATCACACAACATGTAAATGGCCCCGATTCCATCACGAAGGGCATCGGAACGCGGCATGGCGAGCGGAGGAGTCACCGTGTCATCCCGTTAATCAGCCGGAGGACGCGGCGCATCGTGCGACAGCGTTAAGGTGATACTTGAAATAATTGCTATATTAAAAGAGGTATTCCACAAACGACCCCAAGGATCACTGTCCTACATTGTTTTTTAATTTAAGACACCGAGAACAGTCTTTTAAGTTCAGCTGGAGTAATGAAGTGGCAGGGATGATTAGAGAGCTCGCCTGCTTCGCTCTCAGCACTGCCGGCATGGTAGCCAAAAGGCTGAATCTGTCACAAAAAGGTGCAAGCCTCTTGTTGGGGTCTTGCTGCCACAATCCTTGTTAGCTAAATCTCATGAGCAACGTTGATGGGGGCGATGTGCACCTCAGTAGGTTAGGGCCCCTGCTGGTTGATCAGAAGGTTGCTGGGTCAAATCCCTGGTGTGAGTCATTTCACCATTGGGCCCTTAAGTATGGCTACTAAGCCCTGCAGGGCCTGGCTGACCCTGATGGGATAAAGTATATAGCAGAATGGCGTATTATGGTGGTGCAGTGGTTAGCACTGTTGCCTCACACCTCTGGGACCAGGATTCAAGTTTCCCCCCAGGTTCCATGTGTGGGGTTTGCATGTTTCTCCCGTGTCGTCGTGGGGTTTCCCACGGGTACTCTGGTCCCCCCCCCCCCCGCCCCAGTCCAAAAACATGCTGAGGCTGCTTGGAGTTACCAAATTGCCCATAGGTGTGAGTATGCCCTGCAATGGGCTGGCCCCCTGTCCTGGGTTGTTCCCTCCCCTTGTGCCTGTAGCTTCCAGGATAGGCTCCAGACCCCATGTGACCCAGAAGGAGAAGTAGTTACAGAAGATGTATGGATGAAACATGAAGTGTTGCCGTCTCCTAAGAAACTGATTAGTTCTTTAATCTGAACATACAAGATATATATTGTTATTTTGCGATGACTAGATGCCAGGGTGACATGGTGTTCCGCCATATTGTAGTAATTCCCAGACTGCAGATGGCTTGGCTGTGGATACTGGAGATGGGAGATATCATGCCGATTAGATACCTGGAGAAATCCAGGTTGGCCTGGCAGGTCTGGTTTGATAATCAGAGTCTCCAAATATGCAGGGAGGTTGCACTCAGACAGAAAGATCTTTCATTAGCAAGGCCTAATGAATGACTTCATATCTAATCTGCGTGACATATGATAGCTGTTATCTCCCGGCCCTTACGGAGTTAACACTACTGCTCATTCCGCCTGGTCTTGGCACCCTGTGGGTGCTGGTTCACGGAGGAAGAGCGACCGGTCAAACGAAACTTTTGCCGGGAAGCGTTCAGGTCTTTTCCCGGAGCGGACCTGGACCGAGCGGCGCCGGGTCCGGCCTGCCCGGGGTCGTCCAGGGAACGTTCCGCGGCACGGCTGCCCGGAAAATTCTGGAAGGCCTGCTCTTCTGGTGAGCTGTGGGAGCCTAGGCCACCCTTTAGAAGTCCGGCCAGTAGGCCGGGGGGGTGCGGCCAGCTCGAGGGGGGGGAGAGACCCCTGAAAGTGGTGCCCAGCTGTGTGCAAAGGGGGAACAGGGAGGGGTCAAATGCAATGCCAATATGGAGGTTATTGTAGGCCAGGAACTCTCTGGCACCCGCGGCCTGTGAAGGCCCCTCTGCCCTGGCACTAGGGCTCACGCCTCAGTCTGCTTCTCTACCCACAAATCCCAGGGGCCAGGGAAAAAGTACATCTTATAAAGATTCAGTGGAATCACAGAAATACTCTTTTCCACACAAGAAAGTATAAAAAACTGAAACGTGCTGTCACTTCAAGTTTATTAATATGATACAAATCACTCCTGCTTTAATGAGTATATGATACGTTTCCCTGACCGAAAATGGCATTACTGTGCTTTCCAAGAACAACTCCGAGGGAGAGCAGAGCAGACTGATGCATTTAGATATCAGGGGCCGTTTCAAACCCCTTGTGAAACACACACGGATCAGCGCAGGCATCCTGAGAAACGCCCATTACATCAGCGGCAGGGCTGCTGTAGCCCTCCGCAGCGTCCTGGAATGTTATCCTATATGAGTCACCGGGCTGGACGGGGAATCTTCTGGAAAAGCGCTGGTCTCTTCTGCCTCCCCTGTTTCCCGCTATAATTCCACGTGGCAGCCGGTAGGCTGCGGAGAGTGCCGCCGCGGGGGGCGGCGGGTGGGGGCAGGGCAAGGCGCGATGTTGTTTTCCCGCTTATGCGACCGGTGACGAGTCGCGGTTTAGCACTCGAGTATCCCTTTGTGTTAGCACGCCATGTGCTCGGTGGGTCCCCAAAACACTTTTGTCATCCTTATAATTATTGCTGTCGCTCGTACACTTAAACAGCTGCAATTTCACTAAATAGATAAACGTCATGAGATTCGCTTAAAGATGCACTTCCCCGGGGACTCAAACCAGGTACCTACTGGCCACATGCCTGCATAATTAACAGGCGCAGCACCTGCCACGTTCAGATTGGACAATGGGCGAAACGACAAGACGTATGCGTCGATTACAAGCTTGAAAAAAGACGCTAACTTCCCCAGATAGCACCTGCCAGCTTTCAGCTTGGAAACAGGCACAGAGACACTCCGTCGCCCGCAGGTAGCCCGTAAAAACCATGAACTTTGGCACAGAGACCTTGTCGGTCGTGCCAAATACAACAGAGGCGTCACAGAGGCCTTGTCGGCCGAAACGGCTCCAGAGGGTGCCAAAAATACATGTAGGAGGGGTGCACCACCCGAGGGCCACACTGGTGCGGCAGGGACAGGTGACGCATGACACGTACGTCGCCCACACCTCAAAGGCGTCCCTTGTAGTGGGCGTGAGACGCTCAGGCCTGTTCTGTTTGAGATGGCATCTGATGAAGATGCTGACATCGGCAAAGGCCTGGGACGGCACTCTTTGTGTCTGACGCACCATTGCTTAGGTTTCTCGTATAGGATGGAAGCGGACAGCCCCGCATTCACGCCTCCCACAAGACGCCTGACACGGCTTCAACCTGACAACACTCTCCTTTCTCGTGCCAGAATAAGGCCGTAAATCCATAGGCATGCTAAGCTTTTCTTGACAATGATTATTTTTTTATTGATGCTATTATCCTTCTGGTTTTACTTTTGGTTTATTTATTTATCTACCCGCATTTTTCTTCACACTCGTCGTATCTTAAGTCGCATTCGCTGTCACCCCACATGCGGCTGTCACGTGCGGCGTCTGTCAAGCCCGAGAGGGATTAGGGTATAACGTCGTTATCTCTGCCACGAGGTCGCAGGAAGATGTCATACGCTAGTCCGGTTACATCCTGCTACGGTCATGACGAGCAATGCAGGAACAGGACCATCACAGGTGGGTCATGTGTGTGGATCGTTTGATTGAGTCTTCAAGGCGAAACACCATTGAGGACTACAGGAACCTTTCAGGTTTGCCATGTGTGCCATCAAACAGGCGCGGGTAGGGGGGGGGCACATGTAGCACCCCTGGGCTGAACACGGGGGCACCTGCTGTTCTGATGTCTCCCGGTCTGAGCCGCTTCAGACGGGGCGGACTCTGTGATACCGGGCTGCCCATATGTGTTTGTTTGGCCCACCTTCTCAGCGCAGATCCGCGGGAAGCCGCCGGATCTGGACGCGCGCCTCGGTAGCCTGGATTTAAAAAAGAAAAAAAAACACCCCAAGCAAATCCAAATGGCACATGAAGCTGGAGCACCATGAAAGTGTCTGGGGTGCTGATGCTGTCCGTTCGTCAGATCTGCTTTATGACGGTCCCGGTGTGGTTTCCTGTGGCACCCCCTCTCTCTTCATCAAATGGATATGCTCAGACTGATATGTGGGCTAAAAAAGTACGGCACTAACAAAGAGAACAGTCTGCACCGTACATTTAAACATCCGGCAGACAAATCCCAATATTAAAATATCTGTACGTATCATTAAAAAAAAAGCAAAAAAAAAACCAGACGGCTGCTAATGAAGATCTTCAGTGACACTAGTGACTTGACATCAGAGAGAGACGTCTGCAGGCATTTAAAGACCACAGAGTGCGCTGTGGTAGTGATGGACCCCAACCCATTATAATGTGACAAGCCAATGCCCTCGTGGCCTGGAGGAATGTTTCCACACGCTCTGAAAAATAAAAGTAAAACGCTATTATAAGCATGTTTAATCCGCTTGGAACACTCCGTGACCTTTTCAGTGCAGAAAAAGAGTGATTCGGTACAAGTGCGGGTGACCCGATGCACTCTGACTCAATTCTAATGTGACCATGACACATATAACAATGTAAATTTGAGGAACAACACTGTTTCCTGTTTACAGTGACCAGAATTTACGAGAGACAAAACTATGTCTTTGAGACTATTAAAAGCAGACTATTGTGGTTTGTAAAATATAGCATTAAATCCCTCCATGTGTCCTGCCCAGCTGTGAAAATGCCTTCTTTCCCAACAAACCAGTTGCTGCACTGCCCCTCCCAGCCAAAAATTTGGTTAGCAGGGTGGATAAAGGAAGATGGATCATGTCAACAGGAAGTGACATCATGCAACTGAAAAGGATTTTACTCAGAAGAAACAGGCTTGTGTTCGACCTTCTCTAGATCAGTAATAAAGACAAGAGAGCCATGATTAAGATATTGCTGTGGTGCAACATGGTTATATTTATAATAAAACTGTTTCTCCTAATAAGATGACTTTGAGAGATTAATTTGGACTGTGCTATTTTTTCCATTTCTACTTGTCCTTCTGAAACAGCCAGTTTGCATAGCGTTACGTCATCTTATTGTCTGAATGTGGAGAGAGGAAACTTTTGAGATTTTTAGCCTGAATCTAACAATCACTGAAGTGTCACCTAAATGCATCCTACCTGCAGACCTTGAAGTCATGCCCCTCCTTTGAAGGCCTCTTTCGATAGGCCAATATGACTCCTCAAATAAAATGAGGGCCCAAACCTGACATGTGCTTCATGCAACCACTGTAATCCAGAAAAAAAAATCGGGGTGATTTCTTTCATTTTCCTACCACCTTCTGTCTATTTACACACCCCCAGTCTAGGGAAGACTCAGACACAACAGTGGTTTATGGTTAGTTTTGCTAACCACCACATAGTTATAAATTGGACCATTGAGTTGTCGAGTCATTGTTATCTGTATTTTTAAGTTTGATGACTCATTTTGGTTCAAGATTAGTTTTTAATTCAGCCTCAAACTTTGTTTTTATTCAAAACAACATCCCTTGCTGATTTTGATGTATTTGTTGGCTGTGAGTGCCCAAGGTAGTGTCTCACCCTCGAATTCTGTAGGCCCGTTCTGTCCTACAGAGGACTTCGTCGACTTTTTTCTGCAGCAAGCTGTTTTTTAACGTAAAACGTTAAACTGTTATTACGGGCACAGGCACAGAGGGGCCCTCTGCCACACTACAGCACGCCTGCCCGTCCGCCCGCCAGCGAGCAAGCGAGCCTACCAGTCCTCAAGCCTAGGACCGGCCACGCTATTAACTCACGGTCACTCTTGTAGAAGCGGAGGAGCCTCCAGACCTGTCCATCAGACACACGTGTAAAATCCAGCGAGCTCCCGTGCCGTCCAAGCAAAACACATTCCGCCATACGTCACCTTCCACGGACATATAGTGTTTCTAACCAGCCGGGAACATGTGTCAACATTATCTGTTACGACAGCAGAGTGGGGAGGCTGCCCGCCTTTGCAGTACCTTTTCTCTTTTTGTTTTGTTTTTGTACATTTTACTTTTCTTTTAGAAGAAGTCAGATTCCTCATACCACTCGCTCTTCATTTGTTGTGTCAGCAACCTGCTCACCCCCGCACCCCCTGGGCGCCCAGGTTTGGTCACCCCCCCATCACCACTTCCCACTTCTTCTTCTTCTTTCTGTCCTCTGTCTGCAGATTGAGAAAGTCCCCCCCCCCACCCTTCACTGTTTTTTTTTCCTTTTCTTTCTCTCAAAGACACCAAGAATAATGTCTCTGAAAAAGGGGAAGAAATGAAAACAGAGGCCTGGGGCCGGCCGATGGAAGGTGCTCCCACGCGTGCACCGCGGCAGGGAGGGCACTTTGTCAAAGGGCGCCACCCTACAGGCCAACAGGATGGAGACAAATTTCGGGCACAGCTCAGAGTAAACTTGTGAAAACCTCAACAAATAATCGTATCTTTTACATGACATTTATATCCATTACAAAGGACAGTACTTCACCTAAGGGCATGTCAGGGCAGATTATTTATTGATTTTTAAATCAGAGACTTATACTTATGATCTTATATCTATTTATATGTAACCAGGGTCAGGAAAGTGGCAGCTGATTATGTAGTCTTATGCTTTTGCAGACCTACACCATTGCCGCTATTAGAGTTAGCATGGGGTCGTGCATGGAAGACCCTTGTTCTTTTGGAAGTCTCTGGTCCACACCCAAGAGGGCTGCTGCAGGAAAATCAGCCAGTCGTGTCCAAAGTAACGACAAGGGTGTGAGACTTTGCTCTATTTATTTATACGTATCAAAGCGAAGGAGGCGGTAAATCTTCTGCATGTTGTTTACCCGTGTGAGCACTTCCAAGACTGCCCTCCTTTGCGGGACCGCCACATATTTCTGGCTGGTTCTTCCTTTCATGGTATGCTGTGGTCTTTCGCTTCGCAGAGCCCTTGGCTGCGCCGCTCGTACCTTGGACTCAGAGATCTCTTCACTCAGCGTTAGCTTGGTGTTAGCTCGGCGTTAGCTTATCTTAGCTTAGCTTAGCTCGGCCTTTCTTGTTTTCTGTAGGAGAA
Organism: Petrocephalus sullivani; assembly: GCA_026780845.1. Lineage (NCBI taxonomy): Eukaryota > Metazoa > Chordata > Actinopteri > Osteoglossiformes > Mormyridae > Petrocephalus > Petrocephalus sullivani. Next base: position 182,114 of record JAODKM010000091.1, on the reverse strand, counting down.
CTTGGCTCTTGCGGTCTGCATGCGGCCAACAAAAGCAGGAACTAAGACAAGAAGATGCAAACACTCCCTTACAGACTGGCAGTGATGAATGGCGCATGAAAGAGTGAGGTAAAACCTCATAAAGAGTGGGAGAATTAAACACAGCAATGGCTATAATAATAACGATCATCCATCCATCCACTTAATTGGGATGATAAGAGCTTTTACTGTAGTCTAGGGTCTTCGAAGTACATTTCCTGTTATTAATCAATCAGATGCAGCGTGATGTTCACTAGAACGCCACATTTAATGTCACATTTAATTAGAAGCTAATCGGTTTCTCATGGTGACACCAGCCTTTGCTGTTTTTATGCAGAACACTCGGGTCACATGACAAAGGTTTGTAGCCCGCGACAAAATAAATCGATCCCTTTTTTCTTCTGACGTTACATCTCGGAGACGTCGTGTCCGACTTTCATAATGTTGAGATTTCCATAATCTTTCAGGAATGAGGGGAAATTTTGACGGTGATTTCCAAGGACAGGTTCTGCGGGGTGCCACGGGTAGGATTATTAGCAACACTAATTTACATGCAGATAGTGAATATGTGGACAGATGAAAAATATATAAAATGATAAAAGTTGGTTAAATGACACCATTAACATTTGGGATGACATTTAGATAGTAATTGTATTAACCTACTTTTATATTAATTTCAATGAATATAAATAAAGAAACTGTTAAATGAGTCCATAAACTGCCCATTCTCCACCCCCACCCCCCCCAACCCCCCCCACACCCCACCCCACCCCCCCCACCCCCCCCCCCCAACCCAACCCCCCCCCCCACAGGGGGGGTTCGAACCCCCCCCCCCCGGGGGGGGGGGGGGGGGGGGGGGTGTTACCCCGCCACAGCAGCACAGACCACCCACACAAAGGGGGTTGTCACCTGGCCACAGAAACAGCGGCTATTAAACTACAGACCAACCTGTCACCTGGCCACAGCAGCTGTTAAATGCAGACTGCCTTTGATACAGACACCAACACTCAGGACAGGAAACCAACTTTTGATTTTGTACTTCCGGACTATGCAAAATGTCAGAACTGTATTGCATGTACAGCATGATAAAAGTACACTTCCTGTCTAAACAGGGACCCTGGGAATTGTAGTCAAGTATGGGGGCAAGCCGACGGAGCACTCACCTTGTTAAGGCTGCCAGTGAGGGTGTGCGAGTTGGAGTTCAGCTGGGCCTGTTCGGCCAGGATATAGGCCAGGTGCTTGTGACGCTGGGCCTCCAGGTGCTCCTGGGACAGCGCCCCCGCCAGGCGCATTGCCTCCCCAAGTACGGCGGCGCCATCCTCGATCTGGCTAGGCAGGTCTGACAGCGTGTTGAAGATGGAGGCGGAATTCTCAGAGGACACCAGCTCCCCTTCCTGATGAAAGGGGTCAAGCACTCATACAGGCGGAGTGGCTGGGTGGAAACATCCCTGGCAAATCCACAGAACTTCCTCGGCATGAACCAAGGAAAACCGCCAATGACCTGAACATTCCTGCTAGTGTTCTAGTTTAGCTTTGACTCTAACAGGGAGCAAGCGGACAGCACAAGGGGATGCTCTGCACAAACCTTAATCTTCAGCATGCCCAGTGTGACCTGGAACAGCACGACTGAACCTTCGTAGAAGAGCAGGTCCCATATGCGCAGCAGGATGCGTATGTCCACCACACTGGCGAAAGACGTGAGGAACCAGTGCAGCGTGATGAGGGACAGCTCTGCAAAGATGGCACAGGAACCCTCAGAGCCCAGCTGATACGGGCCACGGCCAGACAGGGACCTACCTCAGACCACCAATCAGGGACCTACCTCAGACCACCAATCAGGGACCTACCTCAGACCACCAATCACAGTGCAGATTAACCAATAACGTAACTGACAGGAAGCACCCTCTGCAGGCCTTGTGGCCGCGTCCCTCCCACCAATGAGCACTGTCACTCGCTCACCCACAGCTCACAGCCCGCCCCCCGTGGCGAGCCACCCAGTCCAGCACGTCCTCACCAATGTCGTGCTCCTGCAGGAGCCGGTCCAGGCGGGGCAGGTACTGCACGATCAGCTGCCTGAGCACGCGCTGGTCCGTCTGCACGCCCAGCAGCGTGGAGGAGAAGTATGAGGGAGGCAGCAGGTCCTCAATAAGGGCGCACATCATCCACAGAGCATCTTCCTCCTCCAGGAAGAGCAGCAGGCAGGACGCCACCTGGGTTGGATAGGAGCGGCGGGGACCAATCAGACGGCGCAGGAAGAGGCGGGGACCAATCAGACGGCACAGGAAGAGGCGAGGACCAATCAGACGGTATGGGGAGCTGTAAGCCTCCAGATGCTCAAAGCCAATCACTGACAATGTGCTGGAGCATTACTGGACTTTCCCGGAATCATCTAGAATGATCTTCCTATTGGGAAATGGGATTTCTGTTACTCCCGCATAGGCAGAAAAGCGAGCACTAACCATATGCAGACCTGGTTTGCGAGCGTGCCGCAGAGCTCCCTAAAGTGGGGAGTGTGGATCAACAGGGCCAGCAGGGGATACCGACAGCCCCAGCAGCACAAGCCCCACCTAAGCAGCTGCACGGCCCTCCCACCAATGCCCCGGCCACCCCAGCAGACGGCACTCACCATGCCGGTGCCCTGGCAATAGCCGATATCCGGGTAGAGCCAGGCCAGGCTGCGCAGGACCCTCCGGAGCCGCGGCACGCCCACGCTGGTCAGGGTGCTGAAGCAGGCGTTGGAGGGCATGGTGCGCAGCAGGTCTTTCTCTATCTGACACAGGGAGATGCCAAATCAGGACCAGGGCTCCCCGTCAGCCAGTCACCGAACAGCGAGACGGCACAGCGACGGAGGGAAGGGGACAGGACAGAGCGGGCAGCACCTGCTTGGCCGCGGTGGTGTCATCATTGGAGCTGTTCTTAATGACCTCCCTGTAGGAGATCTCCGACGTCCTCTTCTTCTGAAGGGCCCCCGAGAGGCGCATCCACAGCTACGGGAGAACACAGGCCATGAGGACTGGGCGCAGTCTGCCAACACGATGCCCCAAAAGGAGGGTCCCATAGGGAGCATACAGATCATGGCCACCCACCTGGGGCCTCATGCTGTGGGGAATGCCTCCCAGAACCAGCACCCGCAGCCGTTCGGAGCGAGGCAGACACGGAGCGATCAGGTCCCAGGTCAGGTCACCCACTGTGTGGTTATGGGTGAACTCCAGGTGGGCCTGCCAGCGCAGCCTCTGCTGGGGGTCCTCGTGCTGGGGTGATTTGTCACCTCTGAGGGGGTCCTGGACTTCCACGCTGTCTAAGGGACAGAGAACAGGAAGATCCAGTATCATACAAACTCCTATGCAGAGGAGTAGCTCTGTGTTCATAGCAGATCTACTCTATGCAGTATAGATCTACAGCAAGGAGGAGCATTCTATTTACAGCAGATCTACAGTATATACTGGTGATGTTTAATTAACTTAGGGCACTGACGTCTCTGAATTAGTCGATAACTCAATCAGATAGACAGGGCTGCTGTAACAGTGTCTGCTCTTCATACAGCAGCCCATCATGTCTGCCCACCTTCACCGTCGATCCGAAATCCAAACTCATCGTACTGCAGCTCGGGAGCATCTGGGGACTCCTTCTGTAACAGAGGCAGACACGCACTTCCGGTTACAGCCAGATGGCTGGCAGTCTGCGTAGCTCAGGAGAGACGAAACACAGCAGCAAACATCCTCTAGAGGAGGAAATGCAACGAGGGTTTGGGAGGAGCAGAGCAAACGGGAGAGACTGCAGCAGGCAGCAGCCATGAGGGTCACACAAAGGGGCCACATCAAAAACATGGTAGCAAACATGACAGCCAAGTGTCCGGGAAGCAGAAAAAAGACGCAGCAAAAACTGAGGATAACACAGTAAGAAAGCCAGAGGCCCAAAGCAAGCAGCAAGGACCCCAAGACAAGCACCAGCTCTGCCGTAGGGCTGAAGCACACCGCCCCCCAATGGCATGACCGCCTAACAGCGAGGACACGTCCTCCAAGCTGACATTCTACCTGGTAGCATCTGGCCAGAAGGTCCTGAGGCCACATGCTAGGGGTCAGAGCTGAGAAGGGCCCGCCCGGCACTGGAGTGTAACTTCCTGGAAGACGAAAAAGGTGCCATGAGCCTAGAGAAGTGACTGGCAGCCAAGAAACCAAGCGAGACGTAGCGAGAGCTCTTACCAGACATGGCGAGAGTGGTTAGCGAGGACGAAACTGGCCTTTATGTAGACGTCCGTGAGATGAAAGGTCAGCAGGTGATTACAGCTTCTAGGAGGGTAGAGAAACACTGAGTGGGCCAATCGCCCCAGCACATCCCGAAACTCGCCTCTGCCGGGCCTTCTGATTGGGCCCCTCGGCGTTCCCCGCTGCACTGATCACTCAGGCAGGCACGTGCACAGCAGGACACTGGTACCAGGCAGATTCTGCATATCACCAGCAACTGTGGAGTCATCAGCAGCCCTTCAATATCAAACAAAGATAGTGTTGACAATACACTGCCGGTGCAGGAGCACCACTTCCAAGCACAGTGAGGTCTACAGGCCAAGGTACAAAGCAAAGCATGCATACTGCCCACACACCACAGTCATGTCACTCAACTGACCTAATCACTCACAGGTTTAACTACCCAGCTAGATGGATTTAGCATTGAAATAGCTGCCAGGTCACAGCAGGCTACAGGGAGAAGCTTCATTCTTCCATTCACTTTTATTAGAATAATTAAAGTTTGGATACCCTCCAATTTTGGGCTTGTGAAGGTCGAAACTTGCATTAACTCATTCTTTAACCTCCCATTGTGCAAGATGATCAATGAGGGAAAGGTAGATATGACCAAATAAGTTACTCTCACGGCCACTCAACTAACAAGAAAAGCAGAGCAGAAGCTTCAAGATTAAGCATGCATGTCCCAACACAAGCCTGCCTGACATCAGCCAATAACATTTCCAAGAAAAACTAATGGGGGGGTTAAACAGGTCAGTCAGCCAGTAGGTATCTTCATGGCCAACTGGACCTTTTCCATTAGCCATCAGCTAGCATCTACATTATATCATACATCATTATATGCTAAAATCTCAAATCAATCGGGTTGATTCAGGAATAATTAAAGATGAAGATAAAGATGAAACAATATGATTATCACCTTCAAACAGGTCTACCAGCAATCAGTAACAAACGCAGCAGTCTGTGACACCAAAAACCATTAGACTCCCATTTCAAATTCCCTGAAGACAACCGGGTCCCTCCAAAACAGTATTGACACAGACACTGGCCTCTGAGACGGACGTGTTTTGACGGGAAAGCCAGGACAGATGCCCTATTGCTACCAAGCGCAATGTGACCACGGACCCACGTGACACAAAACACAGAAGACGAATTGATCAGTTAATCTCCCCGTGCATCAGACTTTCCACATGCTCTATGACGGCTAACTTCCCACTCCGAAGCGAACATGAGGCTCCCATGAGGCTCACTCCCACATTGCTGAACAATACCGTCCGTGGTTCTCTAAATGTTACAGGGACTTTAATGGCTGAGGGCAGGTGATGTCTGCTGAGAAGCACTTATCACATGCTGTGGGAAAAGACCCATTTTCTTCCGGGCCCCATAGCAACACCAAGCATAAGAAGATAAGAAAAGTAATTTTCAGATTATTCATTTTTGGCATCTCCATAATCCTGCTTGCTGGGGAGACTTCTGAAGGAAATCACAGTGAAACCTAGAAGTGCACCAATGCGATATTCAGGATCGGTATCGGCACGATCCATACCTATTAGACGGATCAGGTATCGGCCATATGTGACTGATCCACGTCCAACAAATTTAGTTTTTACAGTCTGTAAAAAGATAGCTCCTATTTCTTATGAAATCAATTTATACAATCAACTGCACAGCAGCTCTTTCCCATTTTAGATGTGAGATGTGTGGCATTCAAGCTGAAGGCTACCACTGCCGCTCAGTCCGTTTGCCGCTCAGTGGGCGTGAGAGTTACTTCTACCTGCTGTGATGTCATGCACGTACCCTCGGCAGTAGGAGCACAAGAGCATCAGATAAGAGGGCAACAATCTGGAAGTGTTTTGCGCTTAAAAAAACAACTAGTAGCACAGCGATTTGAAATCTTGAAAAGTTGGAAAATCCCACTAACCAAAGGGCATAAAACTGTGTTCCTGCACTTATTTATTGTCAGATAAAAATAACGCATCAGTTTCAATCACCAATATAAGTACAGCTGGCTATATGCTTTCCTCTCTCCAATAAAAAAGCGAATGCTACCAAGTGGGTCAGGCAATGGCGTAGGGTCCACAGCTACGCCATACTTACAGCATGTATAAATCAGCCTTCAACTACAGCATTCGGTCTTTTTGGGGAGTCTATCAGCATGCCACAGCTTTTAAACTGAACACCATAATTGGATCGGTATCAGTATGGGGACCGAATAAGTTGGATCAGAGCATCCCTAGTCAAACCATAGAGTCACTGGTTACGAGACGGGCACCCAACTAGTCTGGGGCACTATTAATACTAGAAAGGGCACATACTGCAGCAAAAAGGGAGCGGCTGTACCATCTGCATATCCGGGAGAGGAGAGCAGCCGAGGGCAGAAACCTCGCGCAGCAAAACAAAAGCAGCAGCCTGACTGGCAGTATCTGCAGAGTTTGGCGTCTCGCGCCTAGCTGATTAGTGTTGACTTTCAGGGCCGCACCGTTTCTGATAAGAGGCCGAGGGAGCCCAGGCTGGGCTGGACTGCTTGTGTGTGGAAAGAAAACAATGGTTCTTCCTCTTCCTGAGAATACCTCCACCATGATGGCCATGGAGTGATTGACAACTGAGAGAATGTTCCAAAAAGACTCAGACATTCAACACAGAACACACTTCATGCAATAAAAGTTTTACCTACAGTACACTGAATCCACTAACTACCATATTATAACGTAAACTTTACCCATCCTGAATGAAAAATTTACAATAATATAAAATAACCTTTACCTAAACTATGCGCACTACAGACAATAGTAAGATTTACACCGTCTCACACAACCTGAATGCAGGGTCTTCGAAACCTGAACTGAATTCTAGAAAAACTGAAAACGACCGTAGAAAACTGGGATCAAGTAGGAATAGAGAGGAAAAAAAAAACACACGTCAGCAATCCAGGAGCTGTTATAAATAGCTGCCCGCGAGGAGCGCTCTTTCCATGTCAAAGCAGAGGAAGCCGGGGGGGCTTTGATTGCGGCCGTTTGCTCTGTTGATTTTGAGCAAGTAGAGCCCTACCCCTCAGGCATCTCCAGCCTGACTCATATCTAATGCTGTTATGCTCCAAAGAGCAGCCTGCAGAGCAAGATCTGAAAGGCAATCAGATGGACTTTCCCTACAAAAGGGACCTCAAAGAGGACGGATACCACACCACTGCTCAGAACACTTATCTCAACATAAACCATTGTTTAAAAGTTCAATACCAATCATCTTACTAGTGTACTTGGGATTTTTAGTTTTGGTTTTTCTCCTCCTCCAAACATCTGGCAAGTTTTTGATACACAATGTAATTGTAGTGATTGTGCCTTTTCCTAGAATAAGGAATGAGTCATTGAAATGGTGGTCTTTCATAATATACCTTCACACAGTAAATTAAACAACGGTCAAGAACACAAATGCAAAAAGCCCAGGAAATGCCACACTGGGATAATGGCACCACATTACAGGGCCATGTGAAGTGTGAGCTTAGGAAAAACACACACTTATCCACTTTTTAAATTTAATTTAACACATTTAGGCAAGGTTTGTTAAAGAACATCTAAAAAAACTACTCCTAAAAAAGTAATAACATAAGGTAAGAGCCATTCAATAACAGGGTTAAGCTGATGCCAGTGCAAACTCATGGCAAGTTTGGTATTCAAAATAATGCTTCTCATTAACTTGATTACCCTCTATAGATCTAAGGCTGATATTTAGGTTCTCCATTTTCTAATAAAACACAAAAAGACATTACTCACACCATTTCCTGTATGCACACACTGCAGATGGAAAATAAACAGTGGCTTTGGGGCCACTGACCACTGATTTGTATCTCTAGCAGAATCTTATGTAGCATTTGACTAAGACACTCTCTAAACCATGTTAAAATCTCACCTACTGACTTCATTAGGCTGTTAGTGCAGGGTTGGGGGGGGGGCATGATCACACAGCACACGCAACAACCTACATGACTAACTCCAAGAAGGATGGCCTCTCCCTTTGCTTAAAGTAAGCAAACATCATGTTCTGCTTTCAATGAGTTAATGTCCTGTGAAGTGGATGAAAAGGCCAAGTTCCTGGTCCTTTTGTGGGCCCAGTGATATCTGCCATGCAGAATGTGTGCAGAGGCCTTGCTAGACAGGACACAGCGGGACCAAGAAAACATTTCCCAGAGTGCTAAGATCGTGCATGTATATAGTTTCAGACAGGGCCTCTGTATGGACACCGCCAGACGCAGGTGGCAATCACTGAAGGCCACCCTGCTTTTGTGAATAGAAATGTTACCATAAGACTACTGACCTAAATATATTCAAAGGTGATTATAGCAAATCTCAATGGGGAGAGTGTGCTACGGACTGCATGTGTACCGTAGATGACAGCAATCCAGCTATAGCGAGTCTAAAAGAGCACGGAAACGTGTCAGTGGACGGCACGTATTAAATCTGAAGAAGTAAATTAAGGACTAATCACAGGTATAAAAGGAGAGTGCTAAAGTAATACTGAGCCAGTCACGGAGGTGCCGAATTATTAATGGACATAAATGACTGGAGGTGGAAAAACCACTGATATTAATATTCATATTTATAGTGGGAAACAGGTGGATGTGATGCCCGGCTTCGTCATGATGGAGCCACCGGGACCTGCCGAGTCTTATTAGCGGACAAAGACGCTGGTAGGCGCAGAAACACCAGCAATATTAATATGCATACCCATAAAACAACAGCAATATTGATATGCATACCCATAAAACACCTGCAATATTGATATGCATACCCATAAAACACCTGCAATATTAATATGCATACCCATAAAACACCAGCAATATTAATATGCATACCCATAAAACACCAGCATATAATAGCATGTATGGGTAAGTTAGGCGCCTAGTTAGCCGGGCGGCCGGGTTACCTGGCGAGGCGGCTAGCAGATATGGGTAAGTTAGGCGCCTAGTTAGCCGAAAGGCCGGGTTACCTGGCGAGGCGGCTAGCAGGTATGAGTAAGTTAGGCGCCTAGTTAGCCGTGCGGCCGGTTAGCGCTCCCTCAGAGTGCAGGTGGCTAGCCGCCGTTAGAATCCGCGCCGGCCGAGCGGCCGCTTTCCCCGGCGTCCTTAGGCTTTCTTTCGGTACCTCACGATCGTCCAGCCTCTCCGCACACGCTGTCCTCCATCCTTGCGGGCAGACAACTCGGTCTGGAGGCGGGGAAGCGGCCTTAATTACCGGATAAAGTCCAGAATCAGACGCGCAGTAGCCGCGTCCTCCGCGGTGCGCCGGCCGTGCGTCATACGCGCGTCATACGCCTGCTCACGGCCTGCCGTATCCCTGCGCCGCGCCCGCTGTTTCCTCAATGGGAAGCGGAAGTAGTTCCGGCTCCCGAACGACGCCCCCCACTACCTGGTGGCCAGACAACTGCTGTATTCTGTCGCAGATCCATGACGCCTCCGCCGGTAGAGGCTACAGTCGTGACGTTGTCTTTTATTACCACTCTGTAAATAATTTCATTTATCAGTCACGATCTGTTATTTATCCATCTATGGTGATATTTAAACATATATGAATAAATCCGTAAAATCAGTTGATGGACTAACAGAAATCGATTGTTTTTATGAAAACATAAAAAAATCATTCTGATAAACTGGCTTCCAAGCACATTTGTAACTTGTTATCAAAATACAGAAAACACTAGAATAATGTATGTCGATAAGGGATCACGAACATTTGGTTCTGGCTAAACCTCTCAGATGCACCCCTATTCTTCAATTAGGAATATAGCGATTTTGTATTTTGTGGTGGAAAATACTGTCTCAGGGCACCAATGCAGAATTTACCAAAAATGTTCTTTTGGTCTGAGACCATGTAATTGGGACAGTCAGATCACTTGGTTTGTATGGCTTTATTGCTAATCAAATAATTCAGCGAGCGTTAGTCACCCTCGAAGAATCTAATCCCATCAGGCTATAAATGCTTCAGCATAATGTCGCTGTGCCCACTTAACGCCTAAATCATTAACAGGTAACTGTACTATAACACAGGCACCAAAACCATTCACTATAAAAACACACTCTCGGAGATTCTATTGGTATCACCAAGTATATTCATCCACTCATTGAGAAGATGTTGAATAATGAACAGTCACGTTATTTTTCTATTGCCTGCATTCTTTACATTACTTAAAAGTGCTTTTTAAGTGTGTTAAAGGGGTTTCACAATGCACCCACACATAGCATCACTTTCAAAAGTTCTTCATGAATTATTGCATTGAAAACAGACGTTTTATCATACCCCGTCATCTTGTGGTTATATGTAAATATTGCAGTTACCGGAATAAAAAATGTATTTGAACAAGTTGACATCATCTTACCGTAACGGAATATGGGTGTTTATTTATCCCGGAGTGTTAAAATATCCCTATCTGCCCTCCAGGATATGTGACATATACAAACGCTTGGCCTATGTCAGGCGACTATAGTGTACAGTGACCCTGGAGAAGTTGCTGCTAAGGGTCTTACTCAATGGCCCAACAGCAACCTCACTTTGCTGGCCTCAGATGTACATTTCTTCATCAATAATAGAAAGACTGATTAAAACAATCCCTACAAGGGTACAAATGTTGAAGCATATATATTATAGTGTAAACTAGTGGTGCAACGGATAAAAAAACTCTCGGATCGGATCACGGTTTTAAAGTCACGGATCGGATCAATTTTCGGATCAGCGAAAAATGACAAGAACTAAAATATGGGTGAGGGTAAAATGCGGAATTCCGGCGGATTCCGCCGGACGTAAACAAAAGGGCATTGGAGGAGTTCTCGCTG
>JAODKM010000091.1:159923-170935 GCA_026780845.1 Petrocephalus sullivani | reverse complement strand
CCCTCGGCCACACCCCCCGACAGGGAGAGAAGAGACAGAGAGGAGGTGAAAAGTAGAAAGGAGGGCGCACAGCGGGGGCGGCGGGGGGGGGGGGGGGGGGGGGGGGGGGGTCACATGACACACACCTCTCTGGTTAATTTACAACATAGACAGCATCATTAATAACGAGCCGGATGTGAAATTCATCCCAAATAAAATGCGTACGTTGTCCTTAATTCAGACGCACACAGGCAGATATTTATGGAGGAAACAATTTCGCGGTCGAGATTAATATGCTAAATAATGGGAAGAGTGTTTACAGAAGCAGTTTTCTTTGGGTGTGGGGGATTTACATATGGAATACTTCCAATGCTTTAAAGGATATTTTCTTAGATTCATTTTCATAATCATTGTACAAAGAGGTACGTATTTTAATTAACACTTTCTCTGCAGTTCAGGCTCTCATGTGAGTAATTACTACAGATTTGGAGGACATATATTCTGCCTGCTGCCCCCCCCCCCCCAGATGCAGGTGTAAAGGCTATTTCAGCCCGGATTGGAATAAGCTGCGTAAAAATGAACAGCAGGTTAAAAGGGGGGGCCAAAGCCATAGTCCATCCCCTCCGGATCCTTCAACTTGCTGAGTCTTTCAGTAAATTCAGATCTGCTCAAAATGAAGTCCCCGGCTCAGAGTAAGAGGTGGGCAAGCTGTAAGCCACAGAGCCGCCCCCCCAGCAGCTCGGGACAGACTGTGAATTCAAACCCCAAGCCTCGGCTATGCTCCACTCCCAGCACAGCGATTACACTACGCGGTTACCTCAAATGTGGGTCAATTTCTGACATGCCACTCACCCTACATGCCCAGTTCAGGTCAGACACGCTCCCTTTGAGGCATCTGATGCATTTTCACACAAGTAGGAAGAATAAGGGACATTTCATTATTATTAGGAAGTTTTGCCTAATGTGGATCTTTAAAGGTTTGCCATTATTAACCAGTCAGCAGATATGCATATGAATTTGGGGGGCGTGGCTCAGTGGGTTTGGTTGCTCTACTTGTGATCAGATGGTTATCAGTTTGAATCCCAGGGGCCTCTGAGCAAGGGCCTTGACCCCCAGCCATTCCAGGGACTGTCTGACACTGCCTCTTCTAAGATGTATACCAATTTGTTTAAACAAATTTACTAAATAACTAAAAAGTAAAGCTTGATAGCAAAGAATAATTTATCAAAATGTAAATATTTGCACTAAAATATATATACAGTATTATCAGTGTGGTACACCTCCAAACGAATGTCTAATTGTGTGTTCACTTTAATTACAATTCATTTTCAGGAGTGATTAAAACACCCATCCTAACGAATCTGTCATTTACAAACAAGAACCCCACTAAGAATTTTCTGGCTCTAGGAACATTTACTGAATTTTATGATTACGGAATGGAAATGATCAAAGTGTCCAGTTTTCCTGATGGTCCCAGTACTCCAACTCGTACTACAGCTAAGCTTAAATCTATGAAAAGAAACACAGGGCATGGTGGGGCAGCCGGTAACACTGTCACTTTATACCTTGGAGGTCAGGGGTCAACATTAATCTTGTTATAGGGATGTTCAGGTAATAATGCCATCATGCTGACACTGACAGAACCTTTGTTAAAACGTAAAACATGGAATTTCCATTAACATTATGGTAACATTCTCTACCAGCTTTAAGAGGACCTCCATATAACGGTGACTGTGGCCCCACCATACGAAACATCTGTAAACTTGTTTGCTAAACTGCAAAGCTAAAGGCAGCCTCCTTGAACCTCCCACCTCTCCAAACCCCAAATACGCATATTTGTATGTTCGGCTGTCAGAGTGCAATTTCCACCGAAACTCTCACAGCGGCTGGAAAGCAGGAAAAGTACGTCAATAAACAGGGTCTATGGGCAAGGCCGTCAGAAAGAGGTGCTCCACTAAAAACAGGCTTCAGTATATAAACCCCAGACCATCACAGGAGGTAAATAATCCCCCAAAATCCTCCCCAGGGATGGAGTTTCTCAAGACGGACGCAGGACCGCCAAGCCACATATGTGCCGTCACGTGGCGAGGATCCAGGCACTGATACCTGGAGCAGAGAATGGGCATTTACACAACACAGCATATACAATTTATGAGGATCTTTCACTGTTCCCTCATTTAATATGATTTATCTGACATTCCCACAATAAGTTTACTAAACATCACTTCATGGCCTGGACTATGAAAGGAGCATGCAGGCGAGCTAACTCTTCATAAATCAGGGCAAATTGCAGGCTTTACCTCGCAATGGTCAGGACAATGTGGCTGAGAGCAGCGGCTCTTCCCAGGCTCTCTGAGGCCGTCTGGGAAACTGCCCGTCTTTTCGTTTGTTGTTTTAGATGTGTGAGGCTGGGGTGAAATGCCCTGACTGGGCTGGGGGCACAACATCACGTCGCATCACGAGGCCCCCCCCGCCCCCCCCCCACCACCCCCACCCCCCCCCAAAAAAAAAAAAACTCCCCCTTCCCCCCCCCCCCCCCCCCCCATCCCGAAATTAAACAGCTCTCTCAACGTCTAGAGCAGATGACATTAGAACAGATGTCCATACTGGACGTAAAAGAAAACACCTGACCCAAAACAACGTGTAGTTTTACTCTCCCAAAGGTCCCCACCTGTGGTCTGTACTCGTGACATCACTTCTTACCCAATCGTATGGGGCTGAAAATGAGAACATATCCGCAGGGGACTGCAGATGATGGTCTCTGTCTCTGGACGTCTTTTCCAGACCTGAAAGCTGGCTGGTCGCTACTCACTTCAAACGGGGATCTGCGAGATGCTTGCCGGCGCCAGGGAGAACGTAAATTACCCGAAAAGTAGAGTAAATAGTGATGGTGAACAATGGTGAATCGCTTTCCCATGCAGAGCAACGCGGCGAAAGGAGCATGATATATGCGGCGGATACGCCGAGGTGCCGTCGCTTAATGCGGCACAGGGGGATGCACTTTACGGCTTGCTTGTAAATGTTGCAAACTGATGTTTTCAATTATAATGACTCAGAATAGGGGCTCTACCCCGATGCCTAAAATAATCAGAGCCCTTTATAATCCAGTGCCCTGAGCTTTAATGACTTTTCGCCAAGTCGTAACTCAGACATTATAGGGGGAAATATGCTTTATGGGGGACAGTGTGGAGGTGAGCTGCACCGGAGGGGAGGGGGGGGTGCTACATGCAGTCTCGGCCTACACTGTGATGCTAGTGCAGCCCTCCTAGCGGCCTTAGCGATGTAGCTAGCACCTGAGCTTTAGCCATAACGACAAACTGGACCACGGCCCTCAGCCGTCCTTGGCCTTCGCCCTGGTGCTTAGCAGCTAGCGTGATCATCTTAGCAGCCTTAGCGGTGTAGCTAACACCTCAGCTTTAGCAGGACCACGGCCCTCAGCCGGCCCTGGCCTTTGCCATGATGCTTAGCAGCTACCGTGACCATCTTAGCAGCCTTAGCGGTGTAGCTAACACCTCAGCTTTAGCAGGAGCAGGGTCCTCAGCCGGCCCTGGCCTGTGCCATGATGCTTAGCAGGTAGCGCGACCCTCTTAGCAGCCTTAGCGGTGTAGCTAACACCTCAGCTTTAGCAGGACCACAGCCCTCAGCAGGCCCTTGGCCTTCGCCATGGCATTCAGCGGAAACCACAGTCCACTCAGTGGCCTTAGCAGTGTAGCCAATACCTCAGCTTTAGCCATAACGATGAAGTGGGAGCTGGAGGGGAGTTTGATCTCAGGAAAGCAGCCCCTCTGCTGACTGATTTACATGCCTGCTTAGGGCAGGTGAGCTCTGCCAGCGGGCTCTGTGCCACGCTTATAGGACTCACAGGCTGTCCTGCAGCAGACAGGTTCTTCTACATGGCTATGTAAAGACATGTGCTTGGATAATGGGGCCACACGCACCGTCTCTCTGCAAACAGTCACTCCTGCTTAACAAGAGGCTCCCGGTAAAACACCGTATAGGAAAGTAAATTCCCGAGGATTTCACATGCTGACTCTGGCTCACAGATAACAGTAACCCAGGGAAGTCTTTGCTCTGATTGGAAAACAGCACCTGCTTGTCCGTGTTCAGGCACTTAGAGTCCCAGAAGCCTTATGGCTTAGATACTTACACAACATAGCCGTGCAGAAGGGAATTCATCTGAGGTTTGCTTGGGAAAAATGAAAATTAAGTTAAGGTTACATATGAGAGATGTAGAGAACTCAGCCACATGCACGGCGGATGTCGTGGAGCAGGACTGCCTATCTGACCTGGACGTTCAGAGCTGCCTTCCTCTGGATGCCATCCGGTGGTTCACTTTTAACAAGCAGCGGCTGCCCCTGAAGAATGTGCTGTCAGGGAAACGGGCGTGAACGTCATAAGAAGCTAGGTGGCCAGGGCTAACACTGCCTAGCCCTCCTGCTCTGAGTGGATCAGCACCATGGCTAAATCTTCCTGCTCGATAATGGAGAGAAGAGGGAAGCAGATGCTGATACTCAGAGTCGCTAACTTCACGGAAACCTTTAAAGACACGGAGCCCTGTGTTCAATGCGCCTATTATTATGATAGTTATTCTTCTGTAACTAATGAAGGCTTTGCATTGCATGTATAGACAATGGCCCTGCATAGCATCTGCAGATATCTGGTTATATTTTACATTTTAATAATGGTAGAGTGGCGGCGGGCGAAAGTATGTCATTAGTTTTTGCTAAGATTGATTTCTCATTAGCTTGTTTTAAAACCGCCTCCATCGCGCATTGCAGCCCTTAGTCTCTGTCTTTGCCTTGACGTTTAAAGGCTAGTGCGGCTCCTTTGCCGGCCCAAGCACCACGGTAAAAGTGGCGGAAAGTCAGAAAGGAGATCGTACGACAGCTTGTGTCTAAACACCTTTTCTAGCTTCCATGATCAGACTGCAAACAAATATGGCTCCTGAATTCGAAGAAAGGTTGGCTGAGGAAGTCCGGAAATACTGGCATTTATACGACTCCTCACTCTGGGATTATAAAGACTCCCAGATGGCTACAAACTAAAATAAAATATGTTTGTAACTGCAATGCTGTATACATGTTACTTGACTAAGTGTTATTATGGTTTTTATTGAATTTTAGTTTTCATATTGTTCTCAATTTTCAATTGAAATACAGTTTTAGTTAGTTGTCAGTTTGGTTTTGTTCGTTTTTATTTTAAAGATGCACATCCATTTAGTTTTTATGTATTTTATTAAGTTTAGGTAATTTTATTTCCAGGGACTGATATGAAGTTGTGCTTGCTACCACAAAATGACACAATTTAGTGCCGTTGGCTGTTTCTATGGTGCAGTGCATAAAATAGGCCCAAAGATAAATCATTACTTTAGCTAAATAGTGTTTTGAAGTGCTAACATAAAGTATCTAACGTTTGTTTTATTTAATTTCAGTTAGTTTCCAAAGCAATATTTACAGTTTAGTTCTAGTTTTTTTATTTTATTCATGTATCGTATTTCAGTTTACTGTACTGAAATGTTTTTGTTAACAGTGATAATCCTTCCTTGCGTACTAAAAGTACAAAGTGTAAAGTTAGTTTTAGTAAACGTGTTATTTTTAATGTAGCATCCACACCGCACGACATGCCAGGACGTGACTTAAGAGCAGCAGGAAGTGCGAAGATTATGTGAGCATTTGGGATGGCAGACGGTCCGCGGGAGGTAAGTTCCAGGCCTTAGCAGTGTAGCTAACACCTCAGCTGGCCTCGGCCTTCCAATCCCTGGCCTTCTTGGCAACCTTTCGGGCAACTACAGTTAATCTCCTCCATAAACCGCAAAAAGACTGCTAGATCTCGAGGGGAATCCGTACGGAGCCGGGGGGGCCACTCCTCGCGGCCTGCCAATTCATGCAGGGGAAGTGGCGATGGATGGGGCAGGTAGCGGGGGCCGGCTTGGTGATGCAGGGCCTTCTGGGATTACTCCGGCAAACAGGCTTCGGCATGTGGATCCTGACAGCTGCGGCTTCATCCCACCGAAGCACTTGCAAACAGGAAGTCAGCGAAATCGCAGTACAGATTTCTTAAGGTAACAAAGAAGGGGGTGGGGGGAACTGTTCTGTGACAGACTGGTAACCCCGCAGTCCCCCCCCATACCCCCACCCCCCGCTTCTCAGCGTCTCCCGAAAATCTACCTGACAGCCCAGTACAGGTACTGCTAATCCTCGGATTTAATTCTATTTCTTCTCCTGCCGTCAGGAAGCTCCCCCCCGCCTCTGTCTTCACAGGAAGATCAAGCTCCCATCCCCTTTCTGTTGTTACTACAGATGCCTTACATCCTTTCAAGCCAGAGGGAAAAAAAAAAAACCTGCAGCTCTGATCCACCTTGTGACATGAGCCATCAAGACGCAAAGTGAACGCTGTCCCACCCAAACCGTGTCGCCGTTCAATGCACCTTTGAGGTTTTTTTTCCCCGAATAACATGACAGTCGCTCAATGGTAAACACCGGATGCTTCGTGCTGGGAGCATGTCAGGGTGTTACTTTATTCCCGATGCCTTTCAGGGGAGATTAAGGCCTATAACGCAGCGTATCGCCGGGGAGACACCGCGGGGCTAGGAGCTCGCTCGCTCTGCAAAGACACTGAAAGAATTTCAGGCTGGAATGAAACAAAAATGTGTCACGCCACACGGCATTTTTATAAATAAACGAGTTCGTGTGTGGCGTGTCTGTGTGCCGAGGCCTGGCCTGGCGACGGCTGCTGGACGATACAGCTTACGATGGAGCTGGACGATGGACGAGCGCGTCAGCTGACATTTCACCGTTATTTACGGCCAATGGGGGCCGTTACGCTCTATTATCATACCTTACATTCGCTTCCTTCCTGTGTACTGGGATAACAGTCCTCGCATTCCTCCAGACTGGCCCCTAAGCCCAAGTCAGAACCCCCCCTCTGACAGTGAAGCTGCCTGCGGTGGGCGGGAGGGGGGGGTGTGCACATCTCTCCGGTAGCATTCTCCTCACCCTTCGTGTGAGGTGTGGGTCGAGGGAAGGAGGGGGGAGCATCATCGCTTTATCGCTTCCTAGCCGAGATTAGGCCCCCGCTTCCTGAGGACGCGGTGGTGGGGGGAGGGCGATGGGGGGGCTTGGGGCCGAGGGTACACGGCCGGTGACAGGCGGATAGAGAACACGGGAATGAGAAAGGAATAAAGGAAGAGTCACTGGCACTATGTAAGCGGGCTGACGGGACGGCCTCTCTCCTTGCCGGGCGTGGGGGCACTCTGGGCTGCCCTTATCGGGGACCGGGACGGCCTCTCTCCTTGCCGGGCGTGGGGGCACTCTGGGCTGCCCTTATCGGGGACCGGGACGGCCTCTCTCCTTGCCGGGCATGGCGGCACTCTGTGCTGCCCTTATCGGGGACCCGCAGCTCTAACCACGGAGTCTTTGCTGCCAAAATGCCCCACGTCCGGCTAAGTTCTGAGTTCATCAGTGCCACACGTGTCACATGTTCAGTGACAGAGAGGGGTGGGATGGTGCTGTCACTCCAGCCTGACACCTCGGGAACCGTGACAAGCCCCTCCCCCCCCCAACCTCTCCATATCAACCTAAGGCAGGTCACACCACCCCCACTTCCTGTCACAGCCGTCACTCCGCCGGGCCGTCCTGCCGGCCTTTATCAGAACCTGAGGGACCTTGGGCGGTTGGGAGGATCTGCTGGGTTCTGACCCGAGTGTAAATTTAGCCGCCACGGGCCCTCACTGTCACAGGCACACTTTGATAACGCCCAAAGACTTTTCCGGAAAGGGATGGAGCTCTCATCCGCACACATGCTCTTATTAGTTACTGGTCTGAGTGGGTCCATGTAGTATATTTATAGGAAAACTGCAAAAAGCCTATTTAGCAGCGTTCCTCTTAGCGGGCCATGTGGAATTTCACATTCCTGGGGGTCACATCCGCTGCAGTGCTGGCCCCATCTCCCATTGCCCACAGGACTGGCTTGAGTCGCAGGCCAGAAGACACTGCAAGGTGTCATGTCTCCGTCAGGCCCCGTCAGGCCTTGAGTCTCTGTCAGGTTCCTTCAAGCCCTGAGTCTCTGTCAGGCTTTGTTAGGCATTGAGTCTCCGTCAGGCCCCGTCAGGCCTTTAGTCTACGTCAGGCCCCGTCAGGCCTTGAGTCTCCATCAGGCCTTGAATTTCCATCAGGCCCAGTCAGGCCCCATTACGCCTTGAGTCTCCGTTAGGCCTTGAGTTTCCATTAGCCCCCATCAGGCCCCAAGTCTCCATCGGGTCCCGTCAGGCCTTGAGTCTCCGTCAGGCCTCGTCAGGCTTTGAGTCTATGTCGGGCAACGTTAAGCCTTGAGTCTCTGTCAGGCCTTGAATCCTTGTTAGGCCCTGCCAGGCCTTGAATCTCCGTTAGGCCCCATCAGCCCTTTAGTCTCTGTCAGGCCTTGCCAGGCCTTGAATCCTCGTTAGGCCCTGCCAGGCCTTGAATCTCCATTAGGCCCCATCAGGCCTTCACTCTCTGTCAAGCCCCATCAGGCCCTGAATCTCCATCAGGCCCCAAGTCTCCTTCGGGCCCTGAGACTCTGTCAGGCCCTATGTATAAATCAGGGCCAGTGTCTCTGTGAGGCTCCAAGTCTCCATAGGGCCCAGAGTCTCAGTCAGGCCCTGTGTCTATATTAGGCCCTGTGTCTCTGCCGGGTCCTGCGTCTCTGTGAGGCCCTGTGTCTCAGCTAGGCCCTGTGTCTCAGCTAGGCCCTGTGTCTCTGTTGGGCCGAGTGTCTCTGTGAGCCTCCAAGACTCCACAGGGCCCCGAGTCTCAGTCAGGCCCTGTGTCTCTTTGAGGCCCTGTGTCTCTGTGAGGCTCCAAGTCTCCATAAGGCCCCGAGTCTCAGTCAGGCCCTGAGTCTTTGTTAGGCCCTGTGTCTCTGTCAGGTCCTGTGTCTCTGTTAGGCCCTTTGCCTTCGTTGGGTCCTGTGTCTCAGCCGGGCCCTGTGTCTCTGTTATGCCCAGTGTCTCTGTGAGGCTCCAAGTCTCCATAGGGCCCCGAGTCTCAGTCAGCCCCTTAGTCTTTGTTAGGCCCTGTGTCTCTGTCGGGTCCTGTGTCTTCGTCGGGTCCTGTGTCTTAGCCAGGCCCTGTGTCTCTGTTATGCCCAGTGTCTCTGTGAGGCTCCAAGTCTCCATAGGGCCCCGAGTCTCAGTCAGGCCCTGTGTCTCTGTTAGGCCCTGTGTCTCTGTATGGCCCTGTGCCTTTTTTGGGTCCTGTGTCTCAGCTGGGCCTTGTGTCTCTGTTGGGCCCAGTGCCTCTGTGAGGCTTCAAGTCTCCATAAGGCCCCGAGTCTCAGTCAGACCCTGTTTCTCTGTCAGGTTCTGTGTCTCCATTGGGCCCTGTGTCTTCGTCGGCCCCAAATCCCTATGAGTCCCCCAGTTCACCCGTGCTGAACTGAAACTCTAAATCTAAACTCATGACCCTAACTCCGCCTCCCCACACCCCCTGAGCAAGAGCTTACAGCTTAAGCTGATTACTTTAGGTACATTTCTGAGCCGAGAAGCTCCTTTGTTTCAAAACCGCAACGTTTTATCGTAACCGATACATGCTGATTGCACCAAATATCTTGTTGGGTGCTTGTCTTCCGCAAATTCTTTCAGCGACGTGAAGTTTTAATGTCTGGACCCATCTACACGAGATGGCACGGACCCCTCCGATTCGGCATGCCGTGAAGAGGAGACAACGGGGGAGGACGAATTAGTGTCTCAGTGCGCTGTAACGCCGCTAGATGACGATGATCTAGTTAGCAGGGTTTCAAATTATGCTTAATGGGTTTTCAGTTTAAGTGCTTAAACAGACTTTGCTAGGTTAATGGGATTTGCAGTTAAGGTCTGTGTTCAGAATTAATGCTACCCAGACAATTGCAGCGGGTTCGAGTCAAGTGCTATTAACCTTTAGCCCTGGTGAAGTGACTCTTATGTATTCAGGTGAACGATGCGCTGGGAAAGTCTGAGAAGGGCATACAATGAACGATGGCTGCTCGTGTTCCCCAGTTCAGCAGCTCCGGCTCCACCCCTCTGGTGAAACGAGGCGGGGGGGCACAGCAAAACCTTCAGGGATGATGTCCAGGAACTCTGAGCATGTCAGGAGGCAGTCCCTGCCGCACTGCAGCATGAGGCATTTCATGGAGTGTGGCATGTGGCGTTAAGTGGGATGTTGAATGGGGCACTGCATGGGGTGTCACATGAGGCATTACATGGGGTGTGGCATGTGGCGTTAAGTGGGATGTTGCACGGGGCACTGCATGAGGGGTCACATGGGGAGTTGGATGAGGCATTACATGGGGTGTGGCATGTGGTGTTAAGTGGGATGTCGCACGGGGCACTGCATGGGGAGTTGCGTGAGGCATTACATGGGGTGTGGCATGTGGTGTTAAGTGGGATGTCGCATGGGGCACTGCATGGGGAGTTGCGTGAGGCATTACATGGGGTGTGGCATGTGGCGTTACGTGGGATGTCGAATGGGGCATTGCGTGGGGTGTCGCTTGAGGCATTACATGGGGTGTGGCATGTGGCGTTACGTGGGATGTCGCATGGGGCATTGCATGGGGGGTCGCATGGGGCATTGCATGGGGGGGGTCGCATGAGGCATTACATGGGGTGTCGTATAGGTCATTATATGGGGTGTTGCATGGAGTGTTATATGGGGTGGGAGCAGTTGCACTGCATTCCCGTAAACCAGCAGCAGGAACAGGACACCTCGGCCGAAATTCCACCAGTGCGGCATTCGTTGGTGGCGTGACATCACTGGAACTGTTGGCAGATGTGGCACACAAGATCAAACTCAGGAAGACGGGGGTGGGGGCATGAGAGAGGGCCGGGTGGGGGCATCAAGCATGCCGCCCGGATGTGTGGAATTAAAGCACCTGGCGCAGCTGGCTCAGCCCCCTGACAGAAGCCAACAGGTGTGCAGGTACAAATAGTCTCCTGACACCCCCCAGACCCAGGCATGCTCCTCCGACAGTGCAGCTGTTTCTCCAGCGCTGGACAGAAGCGCATGGCTTGGCGGCTGCGG
>JAODKM010000091.1:134127-159823 GCA_026780845.1 Petrocephalus sullivani | reverse complement strand
TCCCGCCGGGGGGGGAGGGGGGGGGGGGGGGGGGGGGTGGGGGGGGGGGGGGGGGGGGGGGGGGGGGGCTTTAATAACCTGTGTGGTACTCTGAGCCGCCGATTGTGACATTTGGCTCACCTTAATCTGGCAGGGGGGGGGATTATCCTAATCAGAGCAAGGCCCTTGCATATAAACCTTCCTATTAGACTTGATGTATCACTGCATTATACTCTCTGTCTCCAGGAGACCTACATTTGCAAGGTACGGGCTCACAATAGGAGCACTGGGAGCACAGGGGGGCGGGGGGGGGGGTGTCCATAGCAGTTGTCGAGGGGTTCTAACAAAGTCAGCTTTGAGACGTCGACCAGGGCAGAGCATGTGTTCTCATCTCTTGGCCATTTTTCCTCTTTGTGAGGTGCTCTCTGTTTCCTCTCTCACCCTCTCTCTCTCTCTCTCTCTTTCTCTTTCTTTCTATTCCTCTCTTTCTCTCTCTCACTTTCTGTCTCTCCAGAGGTGACCAAAAAGCTGATGTCGACAGCGAAGTAAAAACGCACACAGTGGCCCTTTGTCACCCTAAGGTATGACAGGCTGCACCATATGGCCCTAATTCCCACCCACACCCCATATCGCTGACCACCTGACAGGAAGTCTCCAGGCAGCATGGCATTATACGGCGGCTGCCCACCCCCAGGTTAGGGCCGCATAACGGAGGGGGGCATTTTGGGGGCTTTTTTTTTGGGGGGGGGGGTCCGCCCAGGGCCGAAAGGTTTGCGTCGATTTTCCTGAAGCCCGCAAACCATAAATGCGGTTGATTGCTCTGTACTCTTTTGCTTGACTGAGCCTTTACAAGGAGACGCCGACACTAACAATGCAGGCTGATGAATCAAACCGCCACGGAATTAGTGTCACCTAGCTGGCCTCTTCCCAGGATCCCCGGCTCTTTGTCACTGGCCGTTTGATGAGAAAGGCCACTGACACACGGTGCACCTATTGATAAACAATGCCGTAATGAGCAAAATGCCCAAAGAACTTTCTAAGGCCAGCATGGGGGGGGGGGTCTTTGTTCCAGCCGAAGCCCAGGTTAGTATACACGTCACATCCAGACAGAGCAAAGGAGTGTGGCATTCTATTTAAACGGAAAATAACGGCAGGAGATTAACTTATGTACTTAAAGTCCTTCACTTTTTACGTTGGATTAAATAAGTTTTCCGCGTCGAACACGTTTCACGTTCATGGATATGAGACAAACTGTAATGACTTGCGTTTTAATTCTTCTGATTGTTTTTCAGGGCTGCGCTGTCATTAACGAATGTACTTTCATGCTGCATTTGCCCTGTTATTCTCTGACATATATTAGTCTTTCAGGATGATATTAGCAGGGGTGCCAATGCCTGAGCCTGTGCGGTACAGAGGGGAGCCTTCAGAGGCTGCAGGTCATGCAGAACCTGGCTGCAGAGCAAACCTGAGCTTTCCTGAGCGGGCTCATGCGTCGCACAGGTCTCAGACGTCAGCTCACTGGCGGGTTTCCTACATGGGCTCATGCATCGCACAGGCGTCAGCTCACCGGCGTGTTTCCTACACGGGCTCATGCGTCGCACAGGTGTCAGACGTCACCTCACCGGCGGGTTTCCTGCACGGGCTCATGCGTCGCACAGGTGTCAGGCGTCACCTCACCAGCGGGTTTCCTGCACGGGCTCATGCATCGCACAGGTGTCAGACGTCACCTCACCGGCGGGTTTCCTGCACGGGCTCATGCATCGCACAGGTGTCAGGCGTCACCTCACCGGCGGGTTTCCTACACGGGCTCATGCGTCGCACAGGCGTCAGCTCACCGGCGGGTTTCCTACACGGGCTCATGCGTCGCACAGGTGTCAGCTCACCGGCGGGTTTCCTACACGGGCTCATGCGTCGCACAGGCGTCAGCTCACCGGCGGGTTTCCTGCACGGGCTCATGCGTCGCACAGGTGCCAGACATCACCTCGCCGGCGGGTTTCCTACGTGGGCTCATGCGTCGCACAGGTGTCAGACGTCAGCTCACCGGCAGGTTTCCTGCACGGGCTCATGCAGCCACCCACCCCAAAGGCTGCCATTTAAGCATGAATTTGATACCGGGAGTCTGCTTGTCCTGGGTCTGTCTATGCGGCTCTACTTTTATGTCAAAATCCAGTAAAATCCCCACCTCCAGACACTACAGGAGTAATACTGCAGAGTTTGGGTAAAAGCCTCCGTAATTCCATAATAATAATAACGGGAAGCATTAGTGCAGATGGCCCTTCTATAGAGCAGCACGGTCGCTCAGGATTGGACACGAAAGCCCAAGAGCTAATGTGATAATGGTGCTGTTTGGAGGTCAGAGGTCTCCTGCAGGGGTCTGCAGGCAGAGCAGGCCGCATGCAGCATGAACACGCTCTGTACCCGCAAATCACCCGCAAGTCTTTCCAAAGGTACTTCTCTTTTATGTTCAGTTCCTCGTTTTGCCACCATCTTTTGCCCTCCTGAGTTTTTGTTAACCTTGGACTTTATCTTGTCCCCTGACACATTATATGACCCTTTACCCAACCCGCCCCCCCCCCACACCCTGAAACCAAGTGCAGGTACGAGGAGGTGAACCTCCCAGGCAGCTGCTTCTCATCACGAGAAAACGAAAGATGGGATTTTTAACATCTGACAAATGTAACAAACCAGGCTTATGGCTTCCTGCCCGTTATCTGCCGTCGATAAGAGCAGCACGAATCTGATGGGCAAGCTAAAAGCCCCGTGTTATTTAATAAGAGCCCTGTCGTGATTCTGATGTATGCCGCCAGAAATCCGCTTCTTATTGCCATGCGCTGCCGCATTTGGGGGGGCGTCGGGACTCAACCCGGGAAAATCAGCTTCCCTCCAAGCAGAGCATCTGGCCCAGGAAACGTGGGGTCAGGCCCCGAGGAAAGATGACACAGACATTTCGGAAACGAGCGATTCCCCTTTAACGGCGCACTAGCTAGCTGGTCAGCTGACGCTCAGATTCACAGAGACTCTGCTCGCACTCGACACATGGCGATGGCGCGGATACGAGTCCCGCCTCGTAGCTTTCAACCGAAAAGGACCCGACTGGGAACCGAGACTTGTAATGTTGATTAACAAAAAAAAACAAAAAAAACAAATCGTTACTAAGGAGTGAAGGAGGGTAAGTAGCTACCCTGGTAACCAGTGGAAGAAAAATCATTCCCATCGATCTGAAGGCGGCTCGCCTGCTCGCACCCGCCTCCTTCCTCTGTCTCTCACCGCTGTCTCTTTCCCTCCCTCCGAATATTCACATTTATGCCTGCGGGCCGGCGATCAGCTGTGGCTGGGGAGGTGCAGCGCCGTGGTCATCAGCAAGAGCGTCCCCATGGATGCTGCGGACACCCGAGCCCGAGTCGGCAACGCCCGAGCGTCACGTCCATGTAACGCGCTTCTCCGTCACTTTAAATTTATTACGTGAAGGCATGCCTCGGAAAGTCTTATGACATGGCGATTACGCGTCGCAAAAATTACGTAATTACGCATAAAACCGCAAGAGGGAAAAATGCAGCAAGTCCCAAATCAGTGACGCCACCCTGATCACTGTACACGCGCACGCATACAGTAGTGATGATGCAAAGGGCCGCGGCGGAGTGCGGTCAGTCTGAAAGAGTGAGCTCCTGAAGAATGCCAAAAAGGCAAAGGGGGGGGGGGCAATGTCGGGGCACCGTGCCCTTTCAGTCCCCGGCCCCTGTCCGTCTAAATTGAGCCGCTGTGGCTTTGTGTGTCGCGCGATTCGCCGATGTTTATATGCTGGGATTAGCTAACGCTGTCCGGTCCGCACCCGCCTCTGGCCCACTTACACGGGCATTACGCAGATTTAGATCAGGGATATGTTTATGTTAACGGGAGAAGCAGGATTAGTTCATTTACAGTGGGGGTCGTAGGGGGAGGGGGGCTCATTGTGAAGGCCCCCCCCCCCTCCCTCGACCCCCAGCCTCCCGAATTCGGACAAAAGACTCGCTCTGACACGTCCCACGCACTTCTTGACGGGCCTGGGTGTGCACGGCTGTCCATTGTCCGCGATGCTAGCCAGACAAGCACAGCTGAGCAGTGGAGGAATGGGGAGGCTTGGGGGGGGGGGGTGCCAGACAATGGAAATGATACTAGGATACGGGGCAACTGGTATTATCCCATAAACCTGCTGTTAGGTTATAAACCCCCCTCCTGCCCTCTTGCCGAGCACCCAGAGGTTGACCAAGCAATAAGGCAGGTTTGTGACAAAGCCCGGTGTTGGGTTTTAAGGTACGCATGGGGGGGGGTTACCTCTGCTACTGACGGGGCTGCAAATCAGCATTTTCAATGGACAATAGACACAGCAGCAGCTCAATGATTGCGTGCTTTCAAATGCTAATGGGTATCTCTGCATTCTCAGGCTGCTCCTCCTTACCCAGGAACAAATTACAGTTTACAAAGTGCAGAGAAGTAAAAAAAAAAAAAAAAACGCGAGCTAAATATCTTTTTTTGCCCCTTTTTTAATTTGGCAAACTGACATGTAAATTACCCTTTAAGTGCTCGTCTGCTGGCTCTGATCATCTCCTAATTGTCGCAGTCAATTGTGGCCAACAGACACTTCAATCGTAAGCTCTCTGACAACGAGCGTGGGATGAAAGCGGAAGAGGGCTCTTCTGTGAGGAATCGGTGGTGGCGGGCGGGCACCACCGGGCACGGCCGGGCACAAGGATCAAACCCCCACACACGCGCTTCCCAAAACACTATGGAGGATGCTGTCGCCCATGGACCATGAAAGGACATACGTGGGAAATATTTCTTTTCCCTCTGTGCTGGAGCGATAGATTATAGGCTGGTATATATGAACTATAAGTAGATTATGGATGAAGTTATGTCTGGTATTATAGAGTTACATGACACGTTTATCCAAAATGACAACATTCCCACACTTGATATCGCAGGGACTGTGGTAAACATCACCTGTGGGGCTGTAGGCTGTCACATCCTGAGCGCCGCGAGACTCCCTGCTACCACTCTCTGTGTGTCCCTGCACTGCTCGTCGGATCAGTGCAGTTGTATCGCAGTTGTAGCGTAGCTATTCTGACCTTCTTGCCCAAATGGATTGTCGAATACGTGGGACGGCCTTTAAAATAGCCCATTTGGAAATGCGTATAATCGCTTGTGGTTTAGCATCCGCCCCAAGCCAAATCACACGTAAGACATAACTGCTGTTATTAGGGACCGGGCCTCTCCATCCTCAGCCTGGCTCGGACCTCACCGGGCTGGGTCCCAGAAATGAGCCGCGTAGGTGTCTGTCTGCGGGATCGCAAAATCTTCCCCTGGACGGCACGGGGACCTCATACGTCATTTTGACGGCAAGATAAGTGGGCTGAGCCGGGAAAGACAAAAATTACGTTTAATGAAAGCAATTTTAAACTTTTTATTGACTTTTGGGGTAGTCCTTGGCGAATCGTGCAACCCTGCATGGCCGTGCGGTGCTCCTCGTCGAAAAGTCCGACGGTCACTTGCTTTGAGGAGGTAATAAGCTGCCAGGGTCAGGCAGCTACCAGCATCCTCCAGAGGCCGAATGCCGGCTCTTTTTGCTTCTCGATACTAGTCTCGTTACCGGCCAATCGCAGCATGCGGTGGCACACCACACACAATCACCCGCCCCCCGCCACACTGCTTCCGGGTCACAGGCGTGATGAGCCCCTCCCCGGGCCCCCTCCCCCCCCTGACCTGTGTGCCACATCCACTCTGCCTGCTCTTGGACCGAGCATGTCAGCACCGTCGCAGGCATCGCAATCAGCCGGCTTGCCCAACACCAAAACTTTCCACTAACTTTTCTCACCTTCTAACGCTGCAGTGGTCGCATTTGTTTCTAATAAGCAGGCCCTACCCTCGCTGCTGAGGGCGGCCTTGTGCAATCCCTCGCTGTCTCAACCTTGCCTTGGACGCTCTGTGTACTGAAGGCTGGATTAACCGAATGCTGATGACGTTCCTAAATGGCGGTGACTCAGACTAGCTCACTCCACACTCCTTTAACGGGTCAGGAGAGGAGGCATGCATCTCACACATTTACCCACAATGCAATGCCGGCTGTGCCATAGAGGACTGAGGAAACATCGCCAGAGGCCTCCACAGATATCTCTTAGACGTGGCCCCCGCGTACCTGGCGCTTCTTCGTTATCTGGCCGCCCTGTGCTCACTGGGATCTTCTCAAACAAGGTTAAAGATGTGATCTACAGTGATTTACAGCTGATGCCTGGGAAAAAGGGATCAACCCTTTCTGCTGGGTGGAGGGACTTCGGCGGCGAGCTTGATTTTTCACTAGGAACGCTTCAGATCCGGGCCCTGCCTGCCAATTAGCACTAAATCATGGCGAGCCCATGAGTGATTATGGACTGGCCTGGCGCCCTGGCAACCTGCTTCCTGATGCAAGTCAAAGACAGACATGCTCTTCCACTGGAGGTACAGACTGTGACACCCAGGCTTTGTATTTTTTTTCTTTTTTTGCTTTCTAGGGATTTTTTTTTATACCAGTATCAGCAAATCAAGATGAGCTTTTGCGCTGTGATCCGCTCAGATCCGAGGGCATCTACACACAGGCAACAGCTACACGGGGCTTAAAAATGATTAAAAAGTTTCTAATAAAATCCAGCTTTCTGATGACATAAAAGCACATTCCAGGTCTTGCAGTATAATTGTGTATATACTGTGCATGTTAAATGAGCAGGTAGATACGAATGTAACATACAGAGGGTGGGGTTTTATATGTAATGATGTCTTAATGTTCTGTGAACACGAAGCCACATATAATACATGACAGACATTAAAAGACATATTTGCAAATGTGAGTTTATATCAGACATATGAGTACTGTTCAAATGTTTTATTAACAATTCATCAATTCCATCCATCCATCCATCCATCCATCTTCTAACCCCGTATCCTGGACGAAGGGGGGGGGGGTCAACACAGTGCACAAGACTGGGTTACAATGGACACTCACACACACACAATGATTCTAACATTATTATTAACCACAGTCCATTATTAATTCCAAAAACCAGTGTCATCTTTATTCTGTCTTCCTTCTGTTTTCCAGAGCTTACATATTTAAATAGTGTGTTCAAAAAAGAGTGAGTTTTGTCAAAATCAAACACTGATGGCTCACAAGGTTGCCACATCAAAGCTCCCGGGTGCCAGTTTCTGCAAGGCCAGCTCTTCTGAGCTCAGATTGTCCTCTCACGTGGGAGTGGACCCCTTTTTCCGAGGAGTGCGGTCGCTTTCAGCGCGCGAGGGTTCCAGCGCCAGAGCCGGCCAGACGTGTAAGTGCAATTAATAACACGGCCATTCCATTGTGGAGTGCCACTTCTGGATTTAACTGGAGCAATGGAAAGAACAGGCAAAATCAATAGCTATTTGATGTGAGCATTTGTTTCCCAGCAAAATCTGTGCCCTCTCTCTCTCTTATTTACAGTGAGAAAACATCAGAAGTGTTTTGATTTGAGACACGCCTCAGAAACAAAGCGTTCCTTTTGCCGGTTAGGCCTCTAACAAAATGTAAAGCAAATTCATTTTACAAGTTTGAGGCTGCTGGAGCCAACACGCAGGCCCGGCCCGATCTCGCCGCTTATCTGTCCGCCGAGGTGTTGCGAGCTCCTTCCCGCAAAGGGATGTTCGGGGGGGGGGCGGGGGGGTCCGTAGGTGACATAACTACAGTGTTGTCATCGCTTTTCCAAGGGAACGCAGGAAAATAAGTAAGAGATTGAACCCGGGGGCCGTTCTGAGAAAGTCACTCTGTGTTACTTTCCAGCTTTGCAGCAATTTTCATGGGAAATCACCTGTCATGAGATAATGACTTGGGAAGTAGCGCGCATTTTAATCGTTAGATTTTCTTGGACTGGTCCTCCTTTGTGTGTCAGAGCACAAGCTTACCTTGGCCCATGGGGGGGGGGGGGGGGGCTGAGAAAACTCGAGGGGGGGTTGAGCATGTGTTCGGTGGCAGGAAGTGTCTGTATCCACTCCGGTCACTCTTATTTAGTTTGGGGATTCCAAAAGCCCCCTTTCCCACCACCTGTGAGTCCTCTTGCTGATTTTCCGCACAGATGTAAGATTTCCTGGGACCAATATTAGGCTCGTGTACATATTTCCCAGTCTCTGAAGAATTCAGGGGAGGATGCGATCCAAAGATAGCTCCCTCCATCTGAAGGCGCCGTGGTCAGAGGAAGGAGAAGTCCACTTTGTCCCTTGTCGGAAAGCGTGGCAGCAGAGCGGAATGAGGCCGGGTTTATCTCGCGTGTGAAAACGGCCCCACGTCCCCCCCCAGCAGCCTGAGAAGGGGGCCTGCCTGCTTCCCGATTAGCTAAACGCAGCACACGGCCACTCTCCAACGTGGAAGCCGCAGCACGGATCGGGGTGGCTCAGCGGGTGTGGGTCCCGAGTTAGGAGCCCCTTTGGTCAGGGGTCAGGGGGCTCCACCATGTGCGGTAACGCTGATGCTGATCTCTATCAATGTGCTCAGGGGTCAGGGGGCTTTTGCGTGTGCGGTAACAGTGGAGCTTACACCACACGCCTTTATCAACGTGAGGTACCCCCCCCTCAGCGACTGCTTACATGAGTGTGACAGGACATGGGACTCAGAGTAAAAGCTATTATATGTAATGACATTCACATAACATATTCATTCATCACGAGGGACGTTTCATCAAGAACATATTCATTCCTCAGCTACAAGAAGCACCCCCAGTATTACAAACTCTGCGAGTGACGCACGTGAATGTAGTTTTATTATTGCACATGTAAAAACAGCACATCGTACATGTGGATCACTTTAAACTTTAAATACCAGTGTATGTACCACTGCACGTTATACACAAATATACAGAGAGACACACACATCCACACAAAACAATATCCATGTTTACTCATTTACTGGGCTAACTTCTCTTTTCTTCCCGAAAAGAGCGGAGGTGGCGACTTTAATTAAAAATGTAACCATTTGCATTTGTATTGCTGTTTATTCGACTAGAAATTAATCTTCCTGACTTAAGAAAAAATATGCTGTTTTATCTTTTTTAGAGCATTATAAAACGCTCCTGGGACGCCTGTGAAACGAACCCAAAGTGAATGACTAATCTGGCTTCAGAGAATAAAATCCAGTTGAAAAGACAGCGCAGCGTTTATTCCAGGTGACGTGAGAGACGGTCGCGTGTTTACAGGTTAACTTTGCGTCGTTCGTTGTTAAATTTATAGCTGCATTTTTTATAAATGTTCCGGTATATGCTCATGTACAGTGTCATCTCGGGCTATGCACAACATTAAAACGCTAGGTGTCAATCAAGTTAAAGACGAATTAATACACCTACCACAGATATTCAGCACCAGTGATCCCGGCTGCGAATAACCCGCTACAGACATCGTGCCAGACGTGGTCCAATATTCTGGCGCATATAATTAGTCTGAAATGTACACTGACGAATTCTATGATGTGTTGTACTGTACAACTTATTTACTAAGAAATAATGAAAGACCTAATATGACAAAGAACGAATACTCACCAAAAAGTTGCGGTAAGTAATCGACGTTTTATTTAAAATGTCGAGGGGCGCCTGCGTAATAATTAGGAAATATATAAGGAAATAATACAAAATAATGTACCGTCATATTCTTAATACAATAACAATAGTAACAGTTTTTCTTTACAAGCATGATATGCATTCCGCGTTATTAATAGAAGCTCATTTATTTAAAAATCAATAAAACACTCAATTAATGCAGAATCCTCAAATAATAACAACAACAACAACAATAATAATAATAATAATAATAATGTTTTGACTGCTGACGCGCTGTCCAGATAATATTAGGTAATCGTGTCCTCGGGGACACGAGTTCAGTAGCCTATTGGTCAATAATCTAGAGCCATTGGAAAAATCCTGATTTCCAGATGTTGAACATCTTTCCTTTGCTCCGTGCTTACCCGTCACTTGGAAGCCGATTGGCTTTGAACAAAAGCATCAAATACTCCAGCCCCTTGATTGATGATTTAATTATCCATACAGTAGATCACTGCATCTAGATGGGGGAAAAAAACACATTATTTACATAACCAATCAGTGCGTTCCAAAGGTGGAGCCTGCGCTCGCCACGCGTAAACTGAGATAACTCTACTTGTACAGTAATTAATAGTGGACAAAATTATAAGCAAAACCACACCCTTTAACTTAATAACACGCCTGTTTGCCTGTAACAGTGGTCAGAAATGTTTCTCTCAATATTTCACAGTGCACGTGAGGTTACGATGTGCATTTTTAATACATAATATCAAATAAAATTTATTTCACATATTTGTATCTTCCCCTAAATACATTCACATTTTGATTATTAAGATAAAAATACCTAAGCAAAAATCAGCAATTAACTTAATTAAGCTACCACGGAACCATCAGTCCTCGGTCATCCGCACTCAAATTCTGGCATGGCTAATAAAACACAACACAACAAAACAAAAAAAAAGTATTCACCAAAAATGTGGAACGAGAGAAAAGGGAAATGCGTCACATTTAGTTTCAGTTTACAAAAAGCGCGAAAATGACACCCGTTACATAAAATTTAAATAACAGTAATAATAATAATAAAAAAAAATCAACAATAAATATAAACAAACAAAGAAGCAGATATAAATAGACAGGAGTAAAGGCAGCGGAACAGAGAGGCGTCTGTTACAGTAATTGGTGTGCAGCCTAATAAAGAATGAAGGTGCAGCTATGAGCGGGTGAATGATCACGCACAGGCGCCGGCAGGCTCGGGCTCGGACGTAAGCAAGCAGATATTTCGGCGCTCTGGACGCTGAGGGTCACCAGCCGCCGCGGCACCATTTCCGCTGGATCCCCCCTTTGTCGTGACGGCTCTGGAGGCTGGGGCAGGACTGGGGCTGCTCCAACTTCCTCCAAATATTATCCTTGCTTGGATTGCAAGGTAATCCGACTCAGCTCATTTCTCCCGGATCATAAAAAAGAAGAGAGAGAGAGAGAGGGGGGAGAGAAAAAAAACTTGATCACGTTTTCCAGAGGATGCTCACGTTTGGTGCGCCTCAATTATCCCTCCCCGTGAAGATAGGTGGCGTGTGATGTAGGGTCTCTCCTCTGTATTACAGAAAAGAAAAAGAAAAAATGTCATTAGAAGAGGCGGAACACGTCAGTCCGTCCCCAGGTTTGTTTCCTGGAGTGGCTGAAAGAAATCAGTCCTAACCTGCATGCCCAGCAGGAATAACGGTCCTCCTTCCAACTATTTCCAAGGCTTATAATAATCTCGCAAGGATCCTCTTTTCTCGAAATTGCTGCTGCTTCGCTCCGGCTTCCTCAAACGAACTATTTTTTTAAAGCACAAATAATCAGGTAGGTGCGATTTGTTTGCCTTTTCCTCCTTTCGGCGGCGTTTTCGCCGGTAAAACGCCGCCCTGCGCTCCCCGTTACTGCGAGGCGCTTTTCCCCGTCGTCGTTTTCACTAAAAACTTTGTCCACCTGCGCAGGTAGAAACAGGGGCGCGTTTGCTCGTTCGCAGAAAACGCTTGTCCTGGGTCCCACGCGTTTTTTTTTTTAATCCTGCGAGTTTTTTTTTTATTCCACTCGGTTTTTCGAGCAATTTTCCACTTGATTATTTTGGGATATTTAAAGTTCACTGAAAAAAAAATCGTGTTTTGGGTTTTTTATTTGATAGCATGCAGTTTAGTCACGCTAATTCCCTTGTTCTGTTTAATAAACAATGCTTGAGAATGCAGAGTAAATTATTTAAAAAAATGTCTTTGTCGGTCACACGAGATTTATCAGCCTACTTTTTTCGTTTATGGTACATGTGACGAAACCTGCATTGCCTTTTTTTTTATTCTGTGAGAATGCAGGCATTTTATAGCAGCAGTTACTGAGTTTGTTTTCGCTGGTACCTGTTTCGCACCATTGCGAGATACGCATCATTTGTTTGTGTTTTCTTAAGTGTCTCCAAGAGTAGCTTTACTCTCCACGGTTTCTCCCGCATTCTATCATCACAACAAGCAAATTCACTCGCTACCAGGGGCTCATCTTGTCTCCCCCCTCCCACACATACACTTTAATTACATATTGATCCCTTTATCAAGTGTACATTCTATCAAACGGAGACTTAACGGTGGTAGCGACCGCACGACGAAACTTTTAAGTTAAGTCGTGCCCGCGTCTAGTACACAAATTATTTCCTAAGCTCTATTTAGGCTGATGCCGGTGCACATTTGCGAAACCGCATCAAATCGCATTCTTTATACTTACATAATAATTATACTGATCTTGTCATTTGCGGAATACATTACAGCGACTTAAAGCCCGTTATGGCCCCACATAACTTTATACGGCAAGGCGCCGTTTGAATGAGCAGCCCTGCGGTACCGGGACGCGCACCGTGCTGTTTGCGGGGGAAGGACGCTAAGAATGGGACCTCATTTCCGAATATCAGGGAGCCTAAGCCGCCCCTTAAGTTCAACTCGCCGGTCTCCTCATTTACACTTCGGATCTCTCTTCTGAGTCCCTTTTGCTTTGCGGCTAAAGGCTGTATAACACGGCCCCCCCCATCCCAT
Organism: Petrocephalus sullivani; assembly: GCA_026780845.1. Taxonomy (NCBI): domain Eukaryota; kingdom Metazoa; phylum Chordata; class Actinopteri; order Osteoglossiformes; family Mormyridae; genus Petrocephalus; species Petrocephalus sullivani. The sequence goes on along the minus strand of JAODKM010000091.1, from coordinate 147,237 downwards.
AAGCAGTCACAGTGAATTAATAGTGAATTATATGAGTCATATCGGAGGTGTAATGCGCTCTCTCCTTTTCTGCGCTCTCTGCGCACTTTACTGAAGACGGACGCTGCGCGATCTCTCTATTGAGTCCTTTTGCATTGAGGTTAAAGGCTGCCCCCCCCCCCATCCCATAAGCAGTCATAGTGAATTATATGAGTCATATCGGAGGTGTAATGCGCTCTCTCCTTCTCTGCGCTCTCTGCGCTGCCTCTCCTTTCTTTTTGGCGCTCCTTACAAACTTGTCCCGTCCGAGGGTCCCGGCTCGTCATTAATAGCTCTAAATCCGCCGTGCCGGTGCATTTTTTTTTCAATGGGGATCGCCCACCACACTGTCGCTGTGTTTGGTTGTTAGATACCGCTGCCGATCCGAGGAGCCGAGTCCATGCGAGCCGCCTGCCACCCGATCCCCTCTTATCAATGAAGCAGCAGCAGATCATGGCGGATGGCCCCAGGTGTAAGAGGCGAAAACAAGCCAACCCGAGGAGGAAAAACGGTAAGAGCCGTGCCATTTTCCCCCAGAAAGGGGCTTTGCGGGTCCGTTTAAATGATAGGCGTGCTGTGTTTTCCTGAAGGGGGGGGCGGGGGGGGGGGGCGCTTGGTCGCTCCGGGCACTGTACTACCCCAGCGTTTAATTATTCCGAAAAAGCCAGTGCTTTTTTATTGCATTTACATTTTTAATCTGTGTCAACGCATGTTAAAAATAAGTTGGAGGCAGTTTGGGGAGGGTTGTGTGGGAACGTGGGGGTTGTTTGAAACTTTAGCAGATAAATGACGCCTCTGTCCCGTAATCTTAGTCCCCGCAAGGTGAAAACCGTTACGCGACTTTGTCTCTGTTCTACTTCGGCTCCGCTTGTTGAGCAGAAATAAGAGACGCGCGCCCCTGTGATCCTTATTTGTGTACAATTGCGGCTTCTTCACTGTAGCGTACCGGCCGGGACACTACATTTCTACGGCGTATTTTTACTTTGTCATTTTTTTTTATTTTTTTGAAGATTGGCTTTCATTCATTCGTATATGGTATAAATAAGTACGCGCGATGTAGGCAAGTCATCCATGGCATCAAAGCTGATTTACACAGGCAGGGGAACGCGCATCGATCCGTGCGCCCATATATATCTCTTTTTCTTTAAACTCTGAAATGAGTCGGATGACTAATGACTAATTTGAGGGTGGGGATGATTTGTCCTGCTCGGACACACACACACACACACACACACACACACAGACACACACACACGCACGCACACACGAGTTGCTGACAGTAAGGTCGGCCCGTTGCTCTGTATAATAACGGGACCCTGCCTGCCGGCCCGGCTGGCGATCCGTGCGCGTCCCCGCGTCCCGGAGCCACTGGACCGTACGGGGGAGTGACTGGCGGGCCGTTTTTATACAGGCAGCCTTTCGCGTCGCCTTTTCTTTTGTGCCTCGTTTAAAGCGACACTTTCAGGGACACAAATGCGCAGTGCAACCTACGCTGTCCATCTGTAGAGCTGCTTCGGTGTGAAACACTACCGATTTCAATAAATATTTTATTTTACATATATAATTGTCAGTAAGATTAAAAAAAAAAGCTGAGTCCTGCCTGCATTATAATTATTGTATTTATCTCATGCCCTTATTTGCGATGCGTGAGGACATTAGCAGCCTTGTAGAAACACATTGATTTGCATGCGAAGTGCTTTTGCTGCGCTCGCTTTTAACGGGCCAGATTAAATGCCATATTCCTATTCTTCTTTTATGTCGACTTTCTTTTCTTTATTAAATGCTGGGTATCGATTTGCTAAAATCAATGTCAGCAGTTGAGGGTCTTTTCTGTTACGAAGTAGCTTGGAGCACGTTGCTGATCTATTGAATAACAAAGGCTTGAACTAAAGTAGCCTTTTTTTTAAAGTGTGCTGAGCCGGGGCTTTAAGAGGGCTCTGAAATATAATACACCGAAATGTAGTCGTTGCTGCCATGCTTTCTTATGTATTTAATTGATATGAACAGATATAATATATATAAATATATATACATAAAATATATCAACTAACGTGACTGAGGTAAAGGATTCTTGCATTTAAACAAGTGTATGCAAAGTGCAGTCAGTTTATTATTGCTTACTAGGTACACTGGTTGCAAAAATACTGCCTGTATTTTCATTAAGGTTTTAATTAAATCTGCTAGCATGCATGCGTGTGTGTATGTGTGTGTGCGTGCATCCTTATTTTTATTTTTTATGGTAGGTTGTGTTTTAATTGTACGGATGAATAAACACGGCGGTCCGTCCGTGTCTTCCCTAGTTTTTTTTTTTTTTGCCATGTAACGCAATGCATCCAACGGCGTTTCCTCTGGGAATAGCCTGGGTTTATCTGAGCTGAGGGATTTTTTTTCTTCCAAGGCTGACTTTGTGTCTTGACCGCTCGTACAAAATATGACAGTGTTTATCTGTCTGATAAAATGACGCAAAGCGGGAAGCGGTATATTTAGACAAACCTAAAATCTGAAACCCGAAAAAGTTAATCGGTAAACTGTCGCCCTTTCCCGTGGACTCAAAGCGAAGTGTGTTTGGGGGGCCACGGGAAGTAAAAAAAAAAAAAACAGAATAGCAATTAACGCGCATAACGGTCCAGTAACCAAATGTTTAATCCAGACAGATATTAAAATAAAATCAAATAAATGAATGTGTGTTTTAATAGGACTGCAAACACATTCAATCAGAAAAGCTGATTGTCAGCTTTTAGAGGTAAATCAGGTGATGAGGGCAGCCTGACTCTCCCTGTAACTATGTAACTCTTTGACTGGAAAAGGGAAAGGTACATTTTAACTAGACCCACCCAAAACACTGGCCTCTATCTCCGATCACCGGGGTTAAGTTACCTGCAGTGCATCTGCTTGCATGTTGTGATATCTGCTGAAACCTCCCATGTGCTGTTTATTATGACATTTGTTTATTTTACTTCATCAGTCAGAAATTATTAGTATTAGTGTATGAAGTATTAGGTTATAAAGGAAAATATAGCTTATTTAATTTACATGTGGATGTATGCAAATATGACTTATTGGTAATCTAAGATTTCTGTTGTGGTTCTGAATGTGAGGGCGGCCCGTTGACCCCCTTATGGAGGCAGTTAATATTTGATCAGAACAAGCTCTACATTAAGTGCTTTTTATTTTTCCAGACCTCTGCATGTTTTATCAGTGGCAGTTCACGGGCTCGCCGTCACCCCGAGTGGGAGACCGCGTCTTCAGCGCAGAATTAACACCGCTCCCCTGTAACTCGATCCTCTGCCGTTATGATTTTGGCACGGTAGTTGCCGACGACTCTCTTACTGCTGCATGTGTTTCTTATTTGGTTTTTTAATTAGTCTTTTTTTTTTTATTTGCCCTGTTTCGGGGGTGGGGGTCAGATCGATCGAAGCATCGAGCCTCCCAGTACGAATCCTTGCCTCCCTCAGGACCTGCAGGAGAGCATGTACCTCCATCCAGTTGGCCCTCACCTGTATCAGTAAGGCGCATGCGTTGCGTGTCACGTCCGGCTGCATGGGGGCTTGCCTGCGGATTTGCCAGGACAGAGTTATAGTGCTGTTTAAACCTTATATTTTTAAGCAGCGGCATACAAGAGAGTTTGATATTGGGCGGGGGGCACAACTTGATAATATAAAGGGAAAGGTGTATTTATTGAGGGAGTGAAAGAAGCCAAATTAAATATTGGGGGGTACATCTTCCTACGCCCCTGCTTTTAAGCTGATTATTCCAGCCGCATTGGTGGTTCCTTTTGAAAGATGATTCGTTTTATAATTTTCCCCCCGTGGTATTTAAGGGTACAGTGATGCTCCGCTGAAACGTTTTTTTGAACAAAATGTTTTTCCGGCACCGCGCTGTCTGGTCACTGCTGCCTCCCGGCCTTCATCACAATCGGAAGCTCACAGGAACCTCAGCTTCATTGGACGCCTTTCGGAAATGCCAAAATTTCACTCACCCCTCATTTTATGGCATCGGGGAATTTTCTCTTCAGTTTGATACGCAGTCGCTGCAGTCAAAGTTTTTTCTTTTTTTTTTAAGATTTCCTGTTACACAAAGACCTATTCACTTTCAATCAACACAAAGCCATTTAATTATAGATTTCCCCACTAGAATATATTGATTACATAATATAAAGTAAAAAAAAGAGAGAGAGAAAGAGTGAGTGAGTGAGGGAGGGAGGGAGAGAGGGATGGATGGAGACTGAGAGTTAGCCATTTCTCTCTGGCTCTGGGAGTGGAGGACAATGCTGGGGATGTGATTGTAAAAGCCCTGAATTCATCCTGGAGGTATCACGACGGCTTCCTTATTCTCCTGCTCCGGCCCGCCTTTCAGCCGCTAACAATGGCAGGTCTCTTCCAGTCTAAACATTTTGTCCATCTCTATTATTCATTTGCTTTTAAGGTGCATTGGCTCCCCCGCAGAGAGAAAAGACTCCCCCCCACCCCGCCTCCACCCCCTCTCTTTTTTTCCTTCCCGCAAATTCAGCCTCCTAAGGTGGACGGCATTCTGAGGCCCGAAGGTCCGGGACCTCGGGGCGAGTGGCCGCGGTTCTCGGCATTCGGACCGTATACCGCAGCTTGACCGCGCGGCATTCTGGGGGCCGGTCCCCGTAGCCAGGGTGATGGAGACACTCTGCTGTGTTTGGCGAAGGATTATTTGGTTTAAGCAACTGAAATAATTAGTGGCGATGTTATGGGTCGGCGAGGGGTAATCTCTGCCGAGCAGCAGCTCTGCCACCGCGACCCCGCGCTCCTTCCTTCAGCCGCGACACTCAGCGGCTCTGCCACCGCGACCCCGCGCTCCTTCCTTCAGCCGCGGCGCTCAGCGGCTGTGGCACCGTGACTCCGCGCTCCTTCCTTCAGCCGCGGCGCTCAACGGCTGTGGCACAAACGCCATTCCATTAATCTCCCGCTTCCTGCTTGTGATGATAATGTTTTTATTAGCCACATAAAGGGGTCTCCCTGGACCCCCCAGCACCGCATGCGCCTCTTTCCGTTTCCTGAAAATTCGGCACCCCCCCCCCCACCAAAAGAAAAAAAACTCCTGCTCACTTAGTGTTTATTTTTTTAGCATGTCAGTGTTCCCAGTGCACACCTCAGCATAGTGGTAAGTATTTGACGGAGATGTGTGCCTGGTAGTGCCCCCTCCCTCGCCTCTCTATCACAGTGTGTGTGACGTCTACAGCTGTCACGTGGGGGGTCTTCCTTTGCTGCTTGAGTTCAGCGTGAGTCTCTGAACAGTAACGTATTTTGGGTGCTTTTGTCGGGTTGTGACCCCTCTAGGTAGAGACTTGTGTTTGGAGCCGGTAATTCAGATCTTGTCTTTTGCTGATTTAACTTGAATTAGTTTTCGGCAAATATTTTTCATCCAGCTGTGTGACCCACTGAGATAATGTGTGTTGTAATATATATATATATTTGTTAATAGAGACGAGAGTTTAGCTGTGTCTGGTTGCTAAGTGTCAGGCCCATGACGCTGGCAGTGTCTTCTGCGACGCCAAACCATGCGCCGCTTGCATTTCCCAGCGCAGCTCACCGCAGCTCATTGCAGTTTTGGCCCTACTGGATCCAGAGCTCCAGCTCCAGAGACGTTGTCCGGATTCCAAAAGTCGGTTGTCAGTGGTTGAACTGGATGCCACGAGCTGATGGGCGCCGGCCCGCTGATCTCTGAGCTTCAGGAGGACATCTTGCAGGGCCGCGATTACGCCGGCAAAGCCAGAGCAGTGCGCGGATCACAAAATACCGCCCGCTTCCTGCCTTGTCAGACGCGCGTCGGGAGCTAATTTTTGTAAATTGTGGAAGGTGTTTTTTTTTTCCCTCTATTTTCACTACTGTTTTTTTTTTTAAATTGTATTTTTCTCTGCATTGCCTGGCCTGTGAAGATATTTTTGCCTCACGGGGAGAACACACGCAGTACGGGCACCGTCAGCAGAAGCCCGGCGCGGCGGCCCGGTCTCCGGGATGCCTTAGGTATGATTTCACTTTCGCTCACATCACCGCTGACCTGAGTGCCTTTCATATCTGATCCGCCGCTCTCCCCCAGTAAACATCCCCCCGGGGGCAGAACAAAGACCGGGCTCTTCTCTTTCTTAATCACAATTCAGCCCTTTCAGCGCCGGCAGGCCGCATTAGCATTCAGCATCAGAAAAGGGCCGAGATGAAAAGGGGAGAGCAAGGGAGGAGAGGAGAGGAGTAAGAGAAGAATGAGGAGAGAGGGAGCGAGGAGGGGTGGCCAGCCAGCAAAATAACTTAGGTGTTTGTGGCTGTTTGTTGAGCGTCCCCTGGTTACAGGCCTTATATAGCTGCCGGTGGTGTAAGGCGCGGCCCTCCTGACTGGCAGATAGTGTTACGAGGTGGCGTGTCACTACTATTCATGGGCGCTCGCTCACGCGAAATTCTCGACAGCGCAGTCTGCGCTCCGCGCGGGATGGCGTCCTCCGCGCGGCCCTAATCACCCAGGACAGGTGTGGCCGAGCAGCCCGCATTGTTTCCGCGTTGTTTTTTTTTTTATTTTTTATAAGATTTTGTTTTTCATTTGTTGCGAGAAAAAATTGTTTGACTTGGTGCTCTTACCTTTGAAGACGAAGATGATAATAATAATAATAATAATAATAATAATAATAATAATAATAGCTGTTGTTGTTGTTGTTCTCATGGCCCGTAAGAGAGGCCCCTCGTTGGTTCACCCTCACTGTGGCCGTATCAGTGGAGCCGCCCCCTGAGTGCCCCGTGACCTTCGTGACTGACTCGGCTCGTAGCCGCGCTCTTTCGCTGACTTTCACACTTGTGTCTTTTTTGCTTTAGTCCACGTCTGGCTTTTTCGCCGCATCCTTCAGCCCTCAAAAGTTTTTTTTTTTTCTTTATTTCCCCGCGATCCGGATTAAAGGCGACAGAGTTCCGACAGCGGGCTAAATCGCGTTCTTATCGATTTATGGGCAGACGTCTTCATTGTGCGCGTCCTTTCAGTCCATCTGAAATCCCATATGTAAATCTGCCGCTGGCCCAAAAGCAGGCCCGGCTACGACTTTAAATGCATCATGTGATATCAACCCCCCCAGCACCATCACAGTCCCTTCAAACTTTTTGTTAAGAAAAAGGATTATCTGCACACCTTCCACCCCCCCCCACCCCCCAAGCTGTGTGGGATTTACACAGATTTACTTCGGCAAACACCTTTGGACACTGGGCAAAGTCGGGCTTGTTTGCAGAAGGGGCCTTTTGTTCCTGGGGGTTGGCTGGAGGAATGGTTTACGAGACGGCCGCGATATTAACCCGCCCCAGCAAGGCTGGTTAACTCTTTGCACACGCACTGTCCCTCTGACTCCTCCTCCTGTGGTGCGAGGCCTCGCCTCAGAGCTGTGTGGGTAGGAGAGGGGCAGCTAGGGATGGCTGTGTGTGCTCGCCGGGGGGGGGGGGGGGGGGAAAAAAAAGGGGGCCGGGGGTTGGGCCGGGGGGGCCGCCATGCCCCGGCCCTTTATTGTGGGGGGTCGGGGCCCCCCATTAAATTCCCCCTGGGTTTTCCCTGCTCGACCTTACGGCCGACTGAGGCCACCTTGTGATGTGCCCCGGATGTGGATGTGTCTGTGCTGTCAGTGGAGCTGGGGGCCTCTGTACCTTTTGTCAGGAGTTGCAGTTGCTGTGACTTGTGGACTGTGAATGAACAAATGAATGAAGGAAGGAGTGAGTGAGGTGACGGCGTTAAGGCCACCCTGCTCGCGAGCCCGCCGGCGGCCTTTCCCGCTGTTTCCCGAAAAGTCACTGGACCTCGAAACGTCTGTGGTTTAATCTCGATCCTGGATGAGTGGTTAGCGACCTGCGTTACTTACTTTGTTCTTCATTCGAGGAAATTTAACTGGGCAAATTTCCAGATTTATCCAGCTTTATATCTGTATTACTGGTGTCGCTGGGTTCGGACACCAGCGTCACCGTCTTTCGTCTTTATTCTCAGCGAGGTATTTGCCCGGGATCAGCGTAGCGTGTGGTACTCAGGCATAACCGTGCCGATAGCACATGTGACATGAGAGCTGCACACCTCTGCTACCACGGGGGGTATAATGCTTTGTAATAACCTGCGTCCATCGGCAGGCGGAAAGCTGCCTCTCTGGGCTTGGCCTGTATTGCATGGCTGATGCCTGCTCTGTTTTCTTGGTATTTTGAATGATGTGATGCCGACCTGCAGTCTGCTTCTGTGCTGGCGTCAGACAATCAGAGCTGCAGTGTGTGAGGAGTTACGCTATAGGAACAGACAGGGAGGCCTGTCAGTCACATGACTGCACCATTGAATATGTCTTTTAAAATAAATGTATTTGCATACGCAAACACTATAGCGATGGTGAGCCTGGTGTTTGTTCAACAAAAGCAAAATCACACGTCTCATTTGATAGAGACTGACCTGCATGTATGCACGCACACATACGCTCAAACATACACACACAGACCTGCATGTATGCACGCACACATACGCTCAAACATACACACACAGACCTGCATGTATGCACGCACACATACGCTCAAACATACACACACAGACCTGCATTCACACATGCGTGTGCACACACAAACACACACGCACACACTGACCTGCATACACACTTGCCCGTGCACACACACACTGACCTGCATACACACACATATAGACCGGCATACACACACACACACACACCTGCATATGCACACACACAGACTGGCATACACACTCGCGCGCGCGTGCACACTCAAACATACACACAGTGACCTGCATATGCACACACATAGACCGGAATACACACACACACACACTCACACATGGCCTGCTTCGATGTACGTCTGATTGCCAGCTGTAAGAGCACCGCCGGCAAGGTCAGGGACGCACGGAGGAATCGATGGCGAATCGGCAGATTTCGGTGCGCTGACATGCGGATGGGCTGGCGGCCTTCGATGGCTCGCGGGGCGAGCACCTCCCTGCCGCTGTCTCATGTCAGAACCCGTTTTTATTAGCTCATCCTGTCATTTACTAGCCGCAACCATTTCCCGTGGGGTGTGGAATCGGAGTCGTCGGGTTAACATCGCGCAGATGCGGCATCAGTGGGCCCTGGGTGCGACTCTGCCGGGTCCTAATTGCCTGAAAATGCTGCCTCTGGCTGCGGGTGGCTGTGCGGGAAGCAGCCAATCCCCCGGCTCCTGAGCCCGGGCCTGTCGGGCCTCGTCGGGAGTCATGGGGCGACTCCCGTGCTAATTGGAGCCGACTGAGGGTTGGGGGTGTTGTGCGGAATGTCAGACGGACGCCTCTTCAGGTAGCAGCGGCGGGGTCGCGGTGACGCGGCGTGTGCTCCCCCCGCTGCCGGAGCCACCCCCAGCTATCCCCTGACCCCTCAAGACCCGCTGCCATTTCAGCCAAAGCGAAGTCTGGCTCTGCGGTTCCGAGGCGTTCCGGCTCGCCGCCGTGTCCCGGGGACTCTCCCATTATCACCGTTCCCATGTTTTAGTGGGTTGCACTCATAATTAGTTACAGCGGCACTCGTTTCGAGACAGGCGGAAAGGAGAATTCCTCCGTAATTAAACTAATGAAATATTCATTTCTGCTACCTTTTCAGCGCCCCGCAAATGAGACGGCCGTCGTTACTGTCCGCATCGCGATGGCAGCCTGGCACGTCGGCAATTAGTACCTCGGCTGACAGTAACATTTCTGCATCTGCAGCCCCTCCTTCTGAAGCAGAGGTTACCTTATCCTCACGGTGTAAAATTGACCTGACATGACGGCCACCCCCCCTACCCCGGAGGTGTCTGCCGTCAGATCAGCCCAGTCAGGCTTCAAGTCGGGATTGGCAGCCTGGGGTGGGGGCACAGGCAGAGAGTTGACAGTGGTGGACTGAAAGGGCCACGCGGGGGCCCTGCGGCAGCGAGTGGGGTCACAGGGGTAATGGCTAGGGAGTTAACAGGACAGTCGCCCCCCCCAACAATGCCTCCAGGACGATGCTGATCCATATGGATATATCACTCAATTCAACCTTTATTTTAACACTGGAGTACATTGAGGTCCAGACCACATTTACAGTATAGCCAAACGAATTACACCAATCACAGGCCCCAATAAGGAGGCCTTTTCGGATGATGCTCCTCTAGAGGTGGCACTCCTCTCTAAGCGGTGCTCCTCTGAAGGTGCTGCTCTGCTCCTGGTGGTGTGCTCCCCTCAGTCTGCTCCTCTGTGGTGGCCGGGCCTCTGTGGCTCCGAGTGTGAGCAGTTTGGCTGTATGACCCCCGCCGGCTGCATTCACACCTCCGGTGCCGTTATAACTCGTTACGGATTTTCTAATTACAGTAACATATGTTTCCTGGAGTTCGGTGCATGTCGGCTATTTTGGTCAGCAGACAGTTCCAGCTGGAGCCGCGCGCAGGACAGAGAGCCGTGCCCCCCTGACACGCACAGCCTCCGCACACGGGAGCCCCACATATGGGACCCCCACACGGGTATTATTCACCTCCCCCCCGGCATCCCGCACAGAGGCCTAATACAGGGACATGTTACTGCACTGTGAGGAGGCCACAGTGTCCTGCACCCCAGGATGGACATTTGGCCCTCTCAGGGACACCTTATTCGTGGCCCCTCGACCCCCGTGGGGCCATGATGACAGGTATTTTTGCCACCCCTCCCCGCCGCCACCCCCACAAACACTCACCCCAGACAACTTGAGTTCAGGAGCGTCTGAGATATTTATAATCGGGGGCCGGGGGTGTTATGATACCAGAAGGAAGAGGGGTGGGGGTTATTTATAGGGCGAGCATTACTCGCCTGTTTGGGGGATGTGGGGGGGGGGGTTCGGGACGAGGATCCCCGGCTGCCTTCCAAAGCAGTGGTATTTTTACGGGCCTTTAAAGATTATGACTTTGCTCTCGTAGTGGGCGACCTCGGGCGGATCAGCGACTTTGATTTTCCTAAAAGGTTTCCCCGTGCGCGGCCCGGCTAGGCCGGACTAACCGCCGATCTCGGCGGGCAGATGTATCCGTCGTACGCATGCCGGCTCGTCAGAAATCCGGCCCACCAGAGACGTGTGCGCCAAGCCGAATATGACGCAAGGATGATGGCTGCAATATGAGGTTTGTGTGTTAATAGACGCAGGGTTTTCAAGGACGCCGGCGGCAGACTTGGTGCGGGTTCGAGCTCTCCTGCCTGTGGGCGGGGTCACGGCTAGTGCGAGGTAGCCGTGCCGCTGGGCCCAGCCCACAATGATCCTCTGCTTTTTAACCGAGCACGGATCCATAAAGGTCCCGGCGTCTGATGGGGAGACCTGCTCCACTTCGGCCCGGGTAACTTATGCTGCCGCCCCCATACGCCGGCGAGGCAGAAGGATAAAGCCAGAAGAATCGCACCGTTGTTGTGCGAGTGGAACTTATTAAATTCATATATAAATCCAATTACAGGGTTAACAAAATTAGGCAATTTGTAAACAGAGGAACTCGAGTCAATCGGAAACATTCCTGGCAAAAATAATTACAGAACTACAGTAGATAGGAATTGTACTTTGCACATATTTATGCAATCAACATAACGAAGACACAAAACAGTCTAATGTGGAAAAATCATCATTCATCTGCATTATAATTGCTTCTTTCTCACATCTACGGGGCGGTTAATTAAAATTGTGATTAAATGGGGTTGGGCCGGCTTGAGCGGCTTCCTCTAAACAGGTGGTACGCGGTTTAACAGTAAAGAGAAAAACGTAATTAGCATTGGAAATTGAGAAATTGCCTGGGCGAAGCCGTGTTAATTTCTGCCTGTGATGAGACGCAGGCTTCCGGATTGTCCGGTCGCTATCGCCGCCATCCTCCTCACATGCCGGCCCCTTCCCAAACCTCCCAAACGCAGGTGACATTGGCAGCTTGGAATTCCGGGCTTGCCGGTGGGGATCCGCACTTCATTTTGTACAATGATGCTCCGACGAGGCTTCATAGGGGCCCCATGTACCTCTCTCCTTCCTCAGAGGTGCCCCTCTGATGTTCCTAAAAACATTTTGGGGAGAAAGCCAGCGTACCTAGAAACGCACGGCGCTTTAATTAATATAGCGCTCATTGTGTGTCCCGATTAAGTCAGAGCTAGCGTCAGATGGAGCCAAACGCTCCAGACTTCAAAGAATTTCATTAATGAGAACCAGGATATGTGATCACGCCGTTTAAAGCGGCATTCTGCTCGCCCCGCGTGTATTAATGCCGTGTCATTTCCTGTTGTGGATATCAAAATATCAAAAATATTCACCAGGCGAAACGCTGTTTTACGCGGCACCAGTACAAAGAAGTCTAATCAGCTTTAATTAATCGCAATGAAAATTAAACGGTTAAAAATAAAGGATTTTGTAGGGGGAAAAATGTATGCGGCTCAATATTACTTTCATACATAAATATATATTTTTTTAATTATCTGAGAAGCATAAAATGTTCTGATGTGATTTTACCCTCATCCTGCCGTCTTCTGCCGGTGACGTATCCATCAGGGAGCGTAGATATCATCGCTAATGAAGCCTCTGTGGTGTCACTGGGGAGCCGTGCTTGTGTTTCGTGCCGGTTCTGTGTCACGCCCGGCCACTTAAACTCCCGGGACACGCCGTCGTCAAAAAAGGCCGATTACTCCTGTGTCTGGCAGAAAATGGAAACCGGCCGGCACACACAGCGTGTTTCGCTCACCAGCGAGGATCGAAGCCCTCGTCTGACACACCCCCTCACCTGCGTGTACGAAGTGTTCTGCTGCGGGACGTGATAAATTCCCTCTTATGAAAAAATTCTGAATGTAAGTAAGTAAACAGCACCGGGGCTGTGTTGCTGTCAGTGTTATTCAACCCCCCCCCACCATCCCCGGTACGTGCACTGGAGCAAGCCTGGCAGGCAGCCATCCAGGCCCAAATGCTTTACAGGTACGTGACAAATTGCCATGTGCCCCCCGTGCCTGACGTTGGCGTGTCACCATGTCACACGCATGCGGGGGGGTGGGGGGGGGCAGTGCCTTTGTGCCGCATGTCAAACATGGTTAAGGGGCAGCTGCCGGAGCCGGAGGGAGGGGCAGCAGCCTGATTGTGGGGTGCACTGGAGCGGAGCTGTCCCC
>JAODKM010000091.1:110711-122671 GCA_026780845.1 Petrocephalus sullivani | reverse complement strand
TAATCAGGGTTCATAATCTCCTCATCAAGAATCAGGGATCACAATCTCCTTATCCATAATCAGGGTTCATAATGGGCCTCATCTGTAATCAGGGTTCATAATCTCCTCATCAAGAATCAGGGATCACAATCTCCTTATCCATAATCAGGGTTCATAATGGGCTTCATCTGTAATCAGGGTTCATAATTTCCTCATTAAGAATCAGGGATTACAATCTCCTTATCCATAATCAGGGTTCATAATGGCCTCATCTGTAATCAGGGTTAATAATTTCTCTACCCATAATCAGGGTTTACAGTCTCTTTGTCCATGATCAGGGTCTACAATGCCTTTGAGTGGTCAAACCAAGTGGTATTTATAAACACATGAAGATTCAGAAACACCATGTTCAGTATGGACTACCTACAGACGCCATTCCAGCTGTGTCCTGCAGATGATTTGCAGCCATGCAGTATTGTTTCTTTGAAAGTTGTTCTCCAGGAAAGCCCTAGGCACACAGCAATCCAACAGCTCCAGTTGGGTCACAGCGCACGAGTAAAGGCATGATGGGAGCGACACGGTAATGAAAACAAGGCACCCCTTTACCCCTGGTCCCTCCATCCTATGACAATCACTCCTGCCTGAATGTTTATCTCTACTGTCCTAAGCACAGCTCCGTGACATCATCATAAAGTGCTGGTAACCATCTGAACGTGTAACCGGGAGGGCGAGCGATGAAGTCATTTTAAATGAGCCGTGTATGGTAAACACCTGGCTGGTATAGCTGCTGCCACGGCGACGGAGTAGAGCAAGGCTTCAAGTGGGATGTTGATGCCCCATGGGATGTCAACACGACACCTCCGCTGGCTACGAGCTGTCGAAGACGGGCATGCTGTTTGTCTGCACGGTGCGGAATGTTAGCCGAAAAAGCACGCAGGACGTATTCACATGACCACACGTGCGGCTCATTACCGAGATGCAACCTCCTGAATTAGTGTGGCCAAGAGCCCTGGGAACTGACTTTGTTGTTTGTTTTATAACTAAATAGGATATTTTTGCCAAGGGATTAATCAACGTCATATTGATTCCTCACCCACGCTTTTAATTAAAGGGGCTTGTTTATGCGCCGTTTGGATCATTGTACCGGAGGGATCGGGGTCACACCAGAAACAATGGCTCACTTTAACCGACATAGAAAAACAGACGAATATTCCATTTTCAGCCTTTTTTTACAGTGATTGCCCCCTTAAATGGAAGGGTTCAACCAGCAGCTTATCCAGAAGCTTCTGGAACAAAGCGCACATGAGGCAGTGTTGCGTAATCGCGGAGGACAGGCAATACTGGGAAGCCCCCGGACGGTATGAAGTCATCCGCAGGCAGACAGACTGCAATCCCTCCGATTTCGGCCTGTTTTCCACTCATTAGAATATGACTCCTGCTGTTAGAAATAGAGGAATTGAAGCATGAGTATCAGAAAGAGCGTTTCTGAGTGATCACTGTGGATCCATCTTAAGAGCTCTGCCAAGCCCAGGGGGCCAAATAAGGGTTTTGTCAGTTTTGACAGCAGCCTCACTGTGCACTGTGTGCCTGGTGAACCTGACTGTGTGAGCCACCATCAAAAAGCTGTGACTTTATTGGCTGTGCCCCCCCCCCCCCCCCCAAATAAGGACACTGTTCTATTTCTGTCTGTGTTTTCATTTCCCAAAGCTGAACAGACGTAATATTCTGCAGAAAAAGAGCTGTGAGGCCAATGTGGTCCTGTGGGTCGGAGGGCGCGGGCCTCCACATCGAGCGCGATGACGCAGCAGATTGCGGGACGCGGAGCCGAGGCACTGTCACGCCGGCAGATCGCGGCATCGGCATGTCCTTGCTACGCTCCGCTTCTCGCCTCTATCTCCTCCCGTCTCCTTTCCCCTCTTTCTTGAGTGCCCTGCACAAAGGCCAGTCAATGCTGCGAGTACACAAAGCGCAGCAGCTGCCCTCCTTCTGTGCTGAAGGTAACGCCGGCCACCCCACAAAGACACGGCGGCCCTCCTTCTGTGCTGAAGGTAACGCCGGCCACCCCGCAAAGACGCGGCGGCCCTCCTTCTGTGCCCAAGGTAACGCCGGCCACCCTGCAAAGACGCAGCGGCCCTCCTTCTGTGCCGAAGGTAACGCCGGCCACCCCACAAAGACGCGGCGGCCCTCCTTCTGTGCCGAAGGTAACGCCGGCCACCCTGCAAAGACGCAGCGGCCCTCCTTCTGTGCCCAAGGTAACGCCGACTGCCCTGCAAAGACGCAGCAGCTGATCCTCCTGATCAGGGAGCTTCATTATACGAGCAGATTTGGCCAATAATTCATGCTGAAATGCATGACAAATTCGGTAAACATATTTCTGCTCCTAACCACACCACCCCCTACTCACACTGCCCCCCAGCCAACACCTAAAGCCACCTCCCAAGAAGATCTCTCCCAGTGCACATTAATACATTAATGCTGACGACCTAGGCACCGTTTCAGAGATCATCGTGGACCCAGCCATCCGGCAGCCAGCCTCTCCTCCCAGTAAGTGGCAGAATAGGAGGATCTTTCACATCAAGAAGAATTTATTCTTCAGATTAATTATACTTGGGGAACAGCTCGAACTGACCAAGCCGCGATCACAATGTACCAGACATCTGGAGACTTCACTAAAAAGCTGACAGGATAAGCTCAGCAGCCTAAAAGTGGGGCGATGTTTAGGTTTTGGTGCTGAAAGGGGTCTAAGTGACCCATTCCTTCAGTACATCGTGAACTCTGGCAGTTAATGGGGGAGCTGGATAATATTTACAGTGAGGTTTTAGGGTGACGGAGATAACGTGGAGGGGGCCGCAGCGCCACTGGCCATTGTGTGGTCTGTGCTGCACCATGGAACATAAGCGAGGAGCGACGCGGCTCTCGGGGACGGCCAGATTATTATATAAACAGTCCCTCATGCAGCACCTCCTAATGGAGAGACACAGCGTACTCTGCCATAGAATGTCCCCAGCTTGGCCTAAACTCCTACACACAAAACACTCTGCACACAAGCAAGGACTTAGACTCATATCTATATAATAATGTCTAAAGCGCCTACTCTGTCCCGTGCTGGCTGATTTCATTCATTAATGTGTGGGATTTGGGTCAGGATGCTGCACAAATGCAGCCGATAAGGCGTGTTATGGACATTCCCTGAGCGTACGAGGTCACAAAATGCCGCACAAGCTCACACTGGCCTCACTGTGGTCACAATTTCCAGGAAGACTGCTTGTCAGACTCTCCTGTCAAAGTTCACATGGACATCCTGCTGCCGTTGTCACTGTGACTCACAAGTGAGTAACTCTATCATTGGTGGAGACTCTTAGTGGAAACTATTGATTCCCATATTCTCTCCAAGTTCCTCTCTACATATACTATTTCAAAACCATAGGTACTCTCATTAAAGTCCAAAACAACTTTTTTTGTGTGTCTTTGACTGATTACAAAAGCTGCCTTAAGTTTAGCTTACCATGTTTTTTTGGAAATGGTGACATGGAAACATAACTTGTTTGCTTGTCTCATCTGGCTGAAATGGATGCTACGCGTGATCATCCTATCAGCTGAATGTGTCGAGGTGAATATTTAGCCTCTGAGATCATGTTTCTACCCCACAATTTGATAATAACCGTTTATAGCCCATACCATGTCAACACACGCTAAGGAAGAGAAAGTACGTCAGCACAGAAGAAGCACATATCCTCAGCACTGCATTTACTCGTTATCAAGTGACACACAGTCATCTAACAGACAGGTTGAGTGAAGGTCACTGGAACAGGGCAGAAGGCACGTATCAAATTAAAAGATTCACTGGAAAAGAGCATTGGGTGCATATTAAATTAAGGGATTCGCTGGTAAAGAGTGGAGGGTGCGTAGTGTTTCACAAAGCATGGATGAGGCATATCAAATTAAGAGTTTCACTGTAAAAGAGAAGACGGGATGCATCAAATTAAGACATCCACTGGAAAAGAGCAGAGGGTGCGTATCAAATTAAGAGTTTCACTGGGAAAGTGTGGATGGTACCAACTAGGAGCAGTAAAAGCGGCGATTAAGAGGAAAGACAGACTGACACCCTAATGAGCCTGCGGGCTGCTTTAAGATAAAAGGCTTCTCAGTGGTGTAATAGCCCAGACTGACAGACAGACGCTCGTGATAACAGAGGGAGACTGCAAAGGTCACATTTATCTGTCTGTTTATTTCTGTACTTCCTGCCCCCGTGGCCGGCGCTCACGCTCCTGCAGGTGAGGCTGTCTCCACAAGGATTGACGGCTGAGACGCCCGCGAGATGCGTGTGAGAACAGCGAGCCCCTTCATCAGGGGATGACGGCATGCGCCGTCCCAACGACGAGGAAGAGGCCCCACACACGTCACATCTGCAATCGAGCTCAGGCGAGGACAATAGCTGCCTTAAGGCCACTGAACACATCTGGCAGATGATTCCTGCAGGAGCTCAGTGTCACGCTTTGTGTGGGTCCTGATCTACACCGGCCTGCAGCATGCGAGCCGTTTAAAGAGGATAAACTGCGAGATATACAAGATAGATAGATAGATAGATAGTAGGATAGTACTATATATACAGTACTGAATAAACATTTATAAATATACTAAAAATGTAATAGTGCAATCGTGACATTAAAACAATATCTGGAGATGGTTTTGACCCACTACCAGTACTGTATGCTTGAAATATGGTAAGGGGCGACTCCTTGCTTATTGCTTTGCTTAACGACCTAGTCGTAGAACAGAACTCGTTCATTAAGTGAGGAGTGTCTGTATTATATGCGTCAAAGCTTTTTTTTTTGAGCGTATATCTAGAAAAGTTTATTCTTTGAGTTTGTGGATGTTCAGCACCTTACTGTTGAACAAAGTGGGAAATTCATGCATTATGGTTCTTAATTTAAGAAACGTTGGTGTGCACAGTCAGCCACCGGCATGTATTTTGTGGGAAACACTGGTTATAAATTAAGGGGGCAACGATTCTGAATCTGAGACAGAAACCGCGATATGAGATTGTGAAAGTCTGTATCGCGGTTCCGATCCCACCCAGCCCCAGCCCACTGCCACAGGTGCAGCTTGTTGAGGTCACATTACATTACTAATGTTACAAAAGTCATTTTCATTTGACAATTAAGGCAATAATACATCACAAAATTATTAGTCAGTTTAAAGTTAGGGAAAGCTGTAAGCTGTGTAAATACAACACATTACTAGGGCTGTAATGGTACACGTGTTCATCATGTACTGTTACTATTTTGCGTGTCTTTTTGTATTTTCAAATTAAAATGACTTGTATTTTAATTAAATACTTTTTTACTCACACCAGTATTTTGAATTTTATTTTGTTACTTTTGATGAGCAAGTATTCGTAATTTGTAACAAAATACTTTTTGATATATTTATGCCCATCTCTGCCAGGGGCAGGGGAGGGGCTCACTCGGCTTGGACAGTATCATGGTAATGCCCCACCCCCTCTTGGCAAATTTTTGGGGGAAATACCGGAATGCCACTGCTTTTTAACTACCATCAAAATACTGTATACCGCAGTATAATGTCTAGACATTATGTTGGTATTAAAAATTAGATACTGCCCAGGCCTAGTGCTGGCTGCGGGGTCAGGGTTGGGGAAAAGTTTGCCAACCATGTGGGGGTGGGGGGGTCGCGGTGGTAAAACATGCTGGCTAATGTTACTGCCACTGAATTTCGGAAGGACAGATTTCCAGGGCACTACACTTCATTTGCAGGTGTCAGGGTGCTGCCGAGACTCCCAGTACTTCCGGGAGAGATAGGATGTCTGACATGACAACCTTAACCCCTACCCAGCCCTAACCTTAACCATGAGTAACCAAACGAAATATGAGACTTTTGGCTTTTTTAGTTTTTCGATTGCAGTCAGAGATCTTTGTGAGGACCTGAAAAATGGTCCCCACAACGTCAAAATACCAGGTTATCACCACATTGTGGGGGGCCATTCAATACTGGATTAATCCTGGCTCTGCTGGCAGAAGGCTACACTGCGTGGCAGGGCCTAAGACAGCAATACACAAGCACAAGGAGAAGCAGGAGACAGTGACAATGACCAAAAACCAGCCAGGTAGAGGGCAGAAATGACCCTCTAATGCCACTGATGACTGTCAACTTATCCAGCAGTGCCTCATAAATCAGATGATGACCTCAAGTGACCTTCCAAAAAGAGTGGGAAACATGAAGCAGTGTGACGTGACTGTGACAGCTCGTAACAGGCTCCTATAGGCGGGACTGAAGACCCATAAAGCAGGGAAGAGCCAGGCTGGAGATGCAAAAAATCTATGTTTTGCACAGAAGCACACCCGTAAATTGAGTGAAACTGAAAATTGTACTGTGGTCTAATTTTTTTCAAGAGCTGTGTGTAAGGCTGTTGTAGTAGAACATCACTTAACAACAACTAGAACAACTGATGAGTAAATACTGCTTGTTTCAGGCCCCACTTACTCCAGGGGACGTGAAGCTCTAAAACAGGGCCTACATATTAGCAGGAGCAGTTACTGAACCAGTGCGTCCTTCCACAGCTCTGCGACACAGCATGGCATGCAGTGTGGTTGATCCCTCTCCCAGCATCGCTGGACAGCTCTGCCGCACCTGAACAACAGATACTTCATTTAACCATCTGTTTCTTTTGATAAAGTCATCGCTACAGCTGCCATTGAAAGAGCTTGCATCAGTACGAGCAGAGGAGCTCATATCTGAACATTAATGAGGTGGATTTGATTACGCCAGTTTTAGGGGATTGTGTCTGATATGCACACCTTGAGCAGTGACACTCTCGATCTTTGACCCCGGCCTCGTGCCTCCCGTTGACAAACACCAGGACACTAATGATCTCGGCCTTATCCGCAGGGGGTCCGGTGACATCAGCTTGATTTCATTGGCTGTTGCGTAAATGATGCGTGACTGACAGCAAGACATGACGGGAATGGGCACAGTGGGTGACCGACACAGACTTCCTGTGTGATGCACACGAGTTTCCTACCTTACTTTGCTTCAGATGAGTCATTAGAAGAGCTCATGTAGACAGTGGAGGTCCTCGACCTTCTGACTGCTGCCACGAAACAGGTGGAAAGTCAAGGCAAAATAAACACCCCCCATCCCCCACACCTTCTTCGCCCCTGGGTTAAATCTGACTCCTGCCCCCCCCCCCCCCCCCCCCCCCCCCCCCCCCCCCCCCCCCCCCCCCCACACAGTGTACCTCCTCTGAGCGGCACGAAAAATCCACAATTATTTCACTGACCTTGATTGTCACTTGGTGGGGAAAATATGTAATTTGCGCTGGTCGGCAAGGCGAGAACACCTGCGGCAGAGGCCCGGGGTATAATGTCCACTTTCAGGACGCGGCACCCGTCACCGGCTGTCACCGAGGGGGGTGGGTCGAGAGCCATGGTGGATAACCACAGTGGCATTCTTGAGAATTCTCAGGCTGGCCCAGAGCCGGGCCCGTGTGGAGCGAAGAAGCGAGCATTTAGTGGCCCGCACAATGACGGTTGCACGGCGGCAACACAGCGGCCATTATGCGACGCCCACCGCCAGCCGCTGCCCTCTACTCACTACTGCTCCTCTTTGTTGGGCCACAATGGCGCCCAGGAATTTCTGAAATTCCCTCATTATTCAGATGGTTACGACCGCGCCGACCCGACGGGCCGCCAAAGGGGGCCGGGGCAGATTTACCGTAACCGAGGGGCGGAGGTGGGCCAGGTCGCCTCAGACGTGTGGTGCTTTCTGTCGGCTGATCGCACATCCTGCTGGCCAGGACCTTCATCCTGTTCCATTGGTGTGTTGAAGAGCTGGGCGGATGTAGAGGGCAGTCATGCTGCCATGTTGGATAAGCGAGGAAAATGACATGTCGGATTTTATTTTGTTTATCTGCTTCCAGCCTCTTCGGGGTGGGGGTTGCACAGCCCACACGCGACGTAGGTCAAATGTGCCGACCAGTGAGTAAAAGCCCTCAAGACGAACTCAGAAAGGCTGTCTGCTCACCTGTCAGCCGACACGCTCCCTTCAGCCACTGGCCCATTGCTGCCTGTGGCCAACGGGCTGCCTGCGTGTGTCCCATGTTTCCCTGAGAGACACTCAGCGCGCATAATGCCTAGGCGGGACAGGCTCTGACCGGGACACAATATTAACTCTGCCAACCAGACTTTTGCAAATACTCTTTTAAGGAGCTCTGCTTAAGCTGAGCTTTAAATCAGCACATCCTGGATAATAAATAGGGGTGTATATTGCAAGCTTTGCCGGGATCTGATTCGATTTCGATTTTTCAGGGCAGCGATTCGATATCTGACGATATTTGAAATGCTACTGCAATACAATTTAAATCAGTAATACATGAACAATAGTTTCAATCTGAATTTGGTCGATTCAATTGTATCGTAGCCTTAACGATCAATAGATGGATTAGAATCAATGAATCGTTACACCCCTAATAATATTTGGGTCACTGAAGAACATTTGCAGTTTCAAGTCCATGTTGCAATGAGGTATGTGTCGTGATGACATAAATATAAAGAAGAAAAAATGAACAAGCAATTAAGCGATGCACTTCACAAAGAAGGCAAAAGGTATTGGGTTGCATGGGAGGATCCAGCCTGTGAGTGGCTCTAATGAAGCCCCGATGACTATTCATCAGCGATATCCAGTCTGCTGATCCACTTGACTGGAAAGTTCTGCCCTGGAGACTTGCCGCTGTCAGTTTCCCTCACCTCAGAGAGGCACACGATCGACGGTGCACCGCGCCGGCGAGAACGGACCCGGCTGGAGCTCACGGCGCTCTGGGGTCACACGCGGGGGCTCACATCTGCCACACGGTCTATGCCACGGGGGACGGCTGTCCCCCGGGAGTGAGTGCGCGACTTTGACAGTCGAGGACACCTATTTTTTTTCGTGACTCCATGTTTGTTCTCTGACTGCGGCCCTTTCCGTATCGTACTGATCCTGTACGATTCGTTTCTTCCTGCCGACGTCGAGCGGAGACGTCCTGTAAGGGTATACAAGGATTCTTCCAATCTGAAGGACGGACAGTGATTAAGTAAAGGAGTCCCTCACGACCTGTCTCTGGGGCGAGAGCGGCGCTGTCCATGTGGTCCCCCCCGGAGGCGATTTTAGACCAACCTGCTATACGCTACCGTGTGCTCACTTAAAGGGGCCGTGGTTTTGTGTACCTCTGGCTTGCTTTGCGGTTTATTGTTACCATGAGTCTCCCTTCACTGGTATCTCGGAGTAACCTTTGAGTAGAGGAAAAGTGTGAGGGGATTAACAGAAAAGTAAAAGTGGCTCTACAAACCGTGACTGCTCAAACAGCCCCCATCTGGGCACTTGTCTTATCTTGGGTAAACACCATGGTGTTGTGATTGGGGCCGTCTCACAAACACTTGGCTGCGATGTTTGCCCAGGCGTGTAGCGGCGAGGTCTGCAGAACGTACATGCGTTCTCATATTGGTTCGCAGTCACGGGTTTGAGGGCCGGACAGGGGCACCCATTTTCCGGTACGCATTCGCCCCCCGCCTCTCAAATGGGACAGGACCTCTGAGGGAGTGACTTTATTGGGCCCGCTATCCCTGTAACACGAACATTCTGGCAGAATTTATGGGCCCGGCTTTTAATGGGCACAGCACCACTCACAAGCGCCATCTTAGGCCTCTGTCGAAATGCCGGGATCTCAAAGCCGGGCAAAAGCACAGATTTTTATGGTGTCTTATAAAGCCCAGAGCTTTTTAAATATGCTGTTAAAAAAAGCGCCCTGACGAGCCTCGCCCGGATATTCACGGGCTGTCACTCACGGCTCGGACGACGGGGAGGGATGTAGCTGGCCAGTCCCAACCTGCGGGGCCTCCTACCCCCCGTAAGGTCCCTGTAAGGACCCGCCAGGTCTTCTCTTTGTGTGCATGTGTGACATTCCAGAGAAGACCACAAAAACATTTTTGGCGGCCGTGCACCTTGGCGTATCGCACCGTCTTCAGCGCCAGCCCAAGCACATCCCGCGAGGTCATTTCGACCTCATCAGCAGAACTCGGGGCCACTTCCCCAGCTATAAAATATGGGCGGAAACGCAAAAGTAGGTGGACTGAGATAATACAGGCCCGTAAGGCGCCGCGCCAATCATCCGAGAGGTACGGGAGCGAGGCCGGGCTGTAACTCCGCGCGCGAGTGCGTGGCACGCTGTCGTCACTTTAAGAGCATATCATTATTAATATGTATCAGACAGAGCCTATGCGACCCCGTCCGGTCTTAACGCGTGTCTGTAGCGACTGTGCGTATCAGTGCCTAGAGGCCCGAGACGTCCTTGCTGTGGGTGTCAGCAAGGTGGCCAGCGAACCCTGTCCTGATCAATAACCACACCACGTCTTCCACGGATCCCCCACCATCTAAAGCGTCTGAGTACATCGTCGGCCCGTGTTCCCACTTCACCGCCGCTATCCGGGTCGACGTACAGAGCAGCCTCCCCCCCCCACCCCGAGACAGCAGGACATCACGTGACACAGCGGCATCTATCAGATGTGGTACTTAATTAGCATTGGTGCAGCACATTAGGCCCAGAGAGTAGCCAAGCTAAAATATTTATAAGCTTGAGTATATTTATTATCTGTGTCATGAGTCTTCCTCGGAAGATTGCAAATACTACTCTGCAGCTCGGCCCCCTCCCACCCACTCTGTGGCCGTCCCTCGTCCCCGTGAGAAAGGCGGGAGGACGCTCTCGTGGCCCCGCGTCGTAATTTCTCATTTACGAAACAACTTTATTCTATTTCTGTGCCGGGGAGCGGCGCGGCTTGGAGTGGCCGCGAGGGGCCCTTTGGGGGGCCGGCCGGTGTCGTGGGCGACCTGTGCGTGATGGAGCCGCGCGCCCCCTTGTTAAGCAGCGGGCTCTCCAATCCCGCCGCCCTTTGCCTTGGGAAAATCCGCGAAGGTCATGTTTATTTAACAAGAAATAAATAAAAAAATGCCTGTCCTTGTCCTCAAAATTTCTCCCTTCAAGAGGAAGACGGAGGAGGAGGGAAAGCTCTCCTTTCAACACTCCAAATTGAAATCACCTTTTTTCTCTTGATGACAGCTGGTGGAAAAAAAAATAGACCTAATAAATGCAGATTCGAATGGGAATGTGAGACCCTAGCACTTACAGGAGATAAGGTAGTGTTTTTTTGTTTTAAAAAGAAAAACTCAATAGTTCGAAGGAATCTGCCACACTCAGCTAATCAGAGTTACAGATAATCGGAAACTCTGACAGCAGAGATTAAAGTCGTCTAAGAGATGAGGAGATACAACGGTGTGGGGCTCCCAGCTGTGGCATCTCTACAGACCGATCACGAGTCCTGGCTAACGCTAACCGATGTACTGCTCCTCTTAGCATTAACGCTGACCGGCGCACCATTGGCCTGCGCCTTCTGGAGTCCATCCCGCCCATCCTGGGTTCGGGTCCCGTATGGGTGGGCCCCAGTACTGATCCAGATTATTGCTCAACACATCTGGCTCATCCCAGAGCCGAGCCCGCACTGAAATGTCCCGAAAACCCCTCGCTGTGAGACATTAATGGCAGCTGTGTGCCAGCAACGGATGCCAAGCCAGTTGCTATGATCTCATACGCTCTGGCGTTGGAGGCGGGGCTTAACGGCGCTACGGACGCACGTCAGCCCACATGGGACCAGGGGACGCAGAGCACAGGGGTTTTCCCAGATGCCTCTTGAGGCCAGATCCACAGTTTGTCGGTCATGTTTATTGAACCTTTCATTTGGGGAACGGGAAATCGCTCGGAACCAGGGCGGACACAGAGAGCTTACCTTCCAGAAAACTCTGGAAAACCCCAGACAATCATGGGGGAGGGGCTACCCACCGGGATCAGGGCGAGGGGGCGGTAGGCAGTGAGGTTTCTTTTTGGGAGAAAGTTTGCCGGATATGCAGGCCAATCTGGGCGGGGGCCGCGGGGGGGG
>JAODKM010000091.1:79706-95468 GCA_026780845.1 Petrocephalus sullivani | reverse complement strand
GGGGGGGGGGGGGGGGGGGGGGGGGGGCGGGGGGGGGGGGGGGGGGGGGGACTGATCTCTTCCCAGGCCTCCTGTTCCTTTGTTGAGGCCCCCAGTGAGGACACCTATAGAAAACCCGGAGAAAGGGGACCCTTCTCTACGTTGCTAGGAAGTGGTTAAAGCACTGTAGTTACTGGGGGGGGGGAGCTTTGGGGGTGACGGGACCGAGAGTGAGAAATTAAAATAAAAGCGCATTATCAATTGAGCCTAGGTATATGTGGACCACACAGCGAGTTGAAATGTCTCACTTTCCCTTTTTTTCCCATTTTGGGGGCATTACCCGGCCTGAACTTGCCCAAAGCCTTGTGGTCACACCTCTTGAAAAAGGTTTTGTTTCCCCCGTCAATTGGTATTCAGCCCAGGTCAGCGGATTGTGCCCCCCCCCCCCCGCTCCCGCCCCCGGGGCCGTTCTCATTTTAATTTGCACCTGTTGTGCAGTTGTTGGGAAGGCGAGTGCAGGCCTGTGGATTATACAAAGATCATATTATGGACAGATATGCACAGTGTAATCTTTTTGTCCCTGCCAGAGCCTGAAAAAAAAATGTCTGGCCCCTTTCTTCTCTTGGCCCCCCCTCCTCTTCCTTGGGAATCTGTCGGGAAAAAATGCAGATACGATGGGGTAGGGTTAATGTCTTTAAGCCAGCCAGAGAGCACGGGAAAAGAACCCTAGCTGTCCTCTCCGGAGATGGAACTTCCCGAAATCACTTCATTGTGCAGCTCTGAGCAAACCTGAGAAGCGGTCCCGTGTCCGTTGTGGTTTGTGTTTTTTCTCGTTTCCTCCTTTCTCTCTTCTTCCCTCGTTCTTTTGCTGTCGGTGGCCGTGGATCTGGTCCTGGTGGCCTCCCTCGCCAGCTAATGCCCCGTCTTTATGACGCTCATGTTTCTTTCAAGCTGGGTTAAAGTGGGAGATTAATGACGCCCTCCCGTGTGGGTGCGAGGGCACTCTAGGTGCACGCTTTCTGGGGCTGCCGCCTTCGATTGAGTTTGCGCACCTTCTTTAGAGGCTGCTCCGCCGAATCTCAGCGTGCGTCCCACTCCGCAGCACGGAGCCCTTGGAATCTCAGCTGAGTCCCGGTTGAGACACTCTCTCTGTGCACCGTTATCTCACGACGGGGCCGGGGGATCTGCTTTCGATTCTAATTAGTGACCGATGCTACGAACCACAAGTTTGTTGTTTTTTTTCCGGGCTAGAAACATCTGGTGCTGGCGACCCGCCCGGCACGTCCGGCATGGGGCACGCACTCCCGGCTGGGATACCCAGAAAGGTGCCGCTCGGCTGGTATCCGAGGAGCTGGGAGCGAGAGGCCACGCGTGGGGCTAGCCGCATTGTTCCTGCTGGGTCAGGTTGGGAGGGGCTGCGAATTCCAGTCACTGCTGGGCAATGCGAGGGGGAGGGACTGCGCTGCGTAAATGGATGCGACAGTGGCAAACGGCAAGTGCAGTAATGCCCGTCATTTTCCCCCCCACATTTACCGCAGTGCTGAATTACGAGAACGTGGTGGAGACGGGCTCGGAGACGGATGAGGACGACAGGCCGCTGGTCTCCGAGGAGGATGGCCTTCTGAACGGCGACGGGAGCCCGGGGGGCGTGGCTACCCACGAAGCCTCACCGCCACCCACCAAGGAGGACGACGACGAGAACGACGGAAGGGAGGGAGAGGCCGAGCATGTGTGGCATAACGGCGACCTGCTGAGAGCTTCGCTCAACGGGACCGGTGAGTGTCCCGCCCTCCAAGCCCCGCCCCCAAGTGACTCCACCCCCAAATATTTGAACGACTTCCCATGAGCCTACGGCCTGAAAAGTGAAGTAGCCCCCACCCTCCCCATCAGCCAACAGACAGCCTCACTGTCTCTGGCACGGAACCTGAGGACTGGGACCCCCATCACTGGCGTCGGACTCTCAAGCCTGCTGGTCCCACTTCTAGCTGCCAGGTCGTACTTGAGCGAGACGCTGATCCTGAATGATTTCGCTACTAGCTGTATAAATGAAACCGTGAATCACTTCAGGTGAAGGAGTCAGATAAGCAATCGCAGGAAATTTTGCACGTGGGTCTGGTGAATCTCCAAAGATATGTAAATGGATGCCACTGGACAGCATCTCTCCCAATATCGTATCTGCGCTGCTCCAGAGGTAGTATGCTGTCTGCGTCGGGCATGATGCTGCTGTTGGGGGGGTGAAGCCTCACGAACATCTTGATGTAACCGTACGCCACCCCCCCCTCCCCCAAACACACGGTCCCTGATAGAGGAGGCCAGGATTCGGATGCTTGAAAGATAAATACTTTTAATTAGGGGCAGAGGATAATCATTAAAGGAAGGCCGGCTGCTGGTGAAGTCATTAACAATCTTAAATGAAATTTTTATTTTTATGATAGCCATTTACATGTATAATAAGAGCCGATGATTGTGGGAGCCCTGTGACGGAGATGGACTGCGCGGAGAGCTCATGTACGACAGGTCATTTAAACCCGCCGCAGTCACTATTCATCCCGGCTAATGAAGCAGCCGCACGCGTGCTGCTGAAGGCGCTGCTACTTTAAAAATTCAACACTGTCAAAAGAGAAATGCACGTTTAGCGAGGGGCGCTTGATTGGCACCGCCGGAGGAGAGCCTCCAAGGGCGATCGGCGCCGAAGAGGACCGCTTATAGGAATGAAATCCCAAAGCGTATGTTTCTCTGGAACTTGAGTGGTGGCTGGAGGACACAAGCACCCTGCATGGTGCGGCTGGCAGTGCCCGCCAGAGAAACATGCTTTTAGCGAGATAACGTACCCACGGTGTTCTGGAGAGCAGAGTGTGTGCCAGCAGGGAATGCTGGGAAGTCACTCCACCTCGTCTCAGCCTGTGTGCTGTGGCACCCCCGCACGGAACCTCTCAGTGCGAAAAGGCTCTCCTCACCCTGCCCCCAGCACCTCCCTCTTCTGCCCGCGGGACGCTCCTCCCAAACCCAGCTCCCCTTGCTGCCACTGGCTTTTCTGGCCCCAGCCCAGTTGGAGGTTCTGCCCTGAGAATTATCCTCCACGATCCTTCGGCCTGCCATGGCGTGAACGCGCAGCAGCGTTATCCCAGATTTCTGTTTTGATTACATTTTTATTTATATTTACGCTTTGAAGGAGCCAAAATGATGTAGCTCCTCTAAGCACTGCATTAAACAGCTTCCGGTTAGGGAAGGCTTCCAGCAGCTTTCCGGATCTTTCCCAGCCTGCTGATGATACCCGGCGATTTCCAGCGGCTGGTCTGCTCCCTATTGGTAGGCCGGTTTGCAGACGGGTGCCTTGCGCGTGACAGAGGCCCTCCGCGGCCGCCACTGTCTGCAGCGGGACGCCAGCTTTCTGAAACAGCCGCCATTGGGAGCCTTCTGCGCTCAGGCTCCGCCCTCCCGACCTCCCCTGTCCCCTGACTGCGGGGGGGCAGCGAAGGTGAAGCCTGTCTGCTTGTGTGACACAGGTCGTATTTTTAATATGTGGGCTGGATTAGCAAAACTTGCCGTTTTAGCTACCCTTCCGATTGTGGTGTAGTGAGTTATATTGCAACTGAGAAGGGTGGGCAGTTAAATGGCCTCTGTAAAGGGCCCACCCCACCGCCCTCCAAGTGCCCGTCGGGTCCAGGGTCCAGCCTGGCCTGATCAAGAAATGGCTCAATACTTAGAGAGTCCGTTTTTTTTAATGCCACTGGATGTTTTTTTTTATATCTGCTTGATGCAGAAGGCAACTGTTTCGCCTCAAGTGTAGGCCACCGTAAGCCTTCCCAGAATGCCACACAAGCAACAAAAGTATTTATAGCTTCCCTCTGTTTCCTCTTTTATGCAAATTTTAAGTCTGCCTTTAAATAACGGCTCAGTTCACGAAGAAGAGCGCATCGCGCCGTCCCAAACCGGCTCCGTTTTACTCTAAATTCTATGCACCCTTCCCTGATTGGGGTCTGTATAAATAGCAGTACAGAATGGATCACCGTAGTGCTTGGAAGACGTCATCAGTGATGGGCAGGGTGAGGGAACGCGAGTGGGGTTCTGGACGAGTGTGTGGGTATTTATAAATGCCGATAGGTCATGTTCCTGATGGAACCCCATCTCAGCCCAGAACGAGCACGCCCCGAGACGCCCCCCCCAGCACCCAGCAGTCTTACCGCATCGCTCTTTTATTTCTTTATGCGGCGGCCGGCCTGCCCGCGGGACACCTCTGTTTACCCCGGTCGGGATCTCCGCCGTCACACTGGTACAGCTTGCTGGGCGCGACAATCACGGCGGAAAGGTCAGGTGATAACGGCTCCCAGCGCTGTCTGCCCATGGCAGGGGGGGGGGGGGCTTTGTGCCATTGCTCAGGTGCTGGGCTGCTCCTTGAATTATCCCCTCTGTTTACCCCCCGCCCCCCGCCCTGGGTCTGCTCCCATGTTTAAGGTAAACAAGCCTCTGTCTGCTGAGCATGATAGCATCCATCACCGGCCCGAACAAAGGGGCTGCATGTGCTGCACACAGCGGGCCCTTCATGGCACCGCGCCTCCCCCCGCCGCCGTCATTGTGGCCCCGTCCCCGTGCTGCCTGGTACGCCCCCCCCCCTCACCCCGCCACTGTTTTTCTTCACAGATGAGATGAAGGACGAGTTTGACACTATGGGACCGGAGGCCGTGCTCCATGGCGTCGGAAACGGTGCAGGTGAGTGTGGCCCTCATGCCTGCTCTGGCCCCGCCCCCCGCAGACCTCGTGCCCGCTCTGGCTCCGCCCCCGCAGACCCAGAGGCTCAGGCCCTGCTCGGCACGTTCGCCCTGCATAGCAGGGACCCTTCTCTGTCCTCCAGGGACGGAGCTTCCTCTCATGTGATGCCCCCGATCAGCATGCGGCGACGTCCTGCCGTAAGCGTCCGCAGTGTCTCCCCACCTAGTTCTCCTTTCTTCCCCGTACTCCGGTTTCCGGCCCGGAACGGTGCGGCCATGCTTCTGAAGCTTCCTGCTTGCCACCAGGCCTACGGAGTTTCCAGCTTTGACCTGTTCTCATCTCAGGCCCTCTCAGTCGCGACGTTGCATCGGGCCGGGCCGAAGAAAGGGAATTAAAATTCACAGACGAGACACGATATATAAATAAATATATAATAATAATGTCGTTAAGTTGTGAAATCCAACATAATAAATATCTGCCTCTTCCGATTATTTTAAGGGTTCGTAATTTAAGCAGAGTAATCAGATTTCGGTTCATTTAAAGTATGATTAGGGAAATAAGAAGTGAAATTGGCAAGCCAAGCATTTGTGGTATAGCTTACGATACGTTTTTAGTGAAAACGTTGATCTTTGAAAGCTTCAAACTATTCCAGATGGCACTTTTCTAAGATGAACTCATCTGCGTTATTTTGAAAACCGTTATGCGGCAGGACAGTAGGGTGTCTTAGATGTATACTTCCTAAACTGATGGGGGGGAGCAGCGTATTTGACCCGGGCTGCTTGCCACTCCTGTCTGCGCAGTGAAGAGCATCGACCTCAGCCCGGAGTTCGAGGACTTCTTCGGCAAGCAGAAACTGCACGAGGTAGAGAACCACATGGGCAGCATCGCCGAGTACCTGCACCGCGCAGACACGGCCGTCATCTACCCCGAGGCCCCCGAGGAGCTGTGCCGCTTGGGAACCCCGGAGGCCAACGGACCTGAGGAGAATGGTAGGAATGCAGGGAAGGGGCCGGCCGGCCTGGCGACGCTGCCAGCTGTCCGCTACGCAGATTCGCCGGATGCCTCCGCGCTTACCTTTGGGTCCCGGGCCGCAGCTGTCGCGCCGCCGAATCGGATCGCATACCTTCGGGGCCTGACGAGCGAGAAAAAATTAAATAAAAAATGGACCGAACTTTTAATATGCGCTTGGTGAGGAATGTGTGGAAAATGTTAGTGAATGCAGGTCCATTTATAACACGACCGGAGCCTGTTACAGTTATTATGGCTCTCGCGTGTCGACGAGGGCTTCAGATATTTATATATAGGCTGGATTCCTCTAAGAGACACATTTAATTCACGCTCGGATTATTAAAAACACGCTGCGTAAATAAGCCTTCCCTGCTATGTAAAAATATGAAAGTATTTTTGGTTTGAATATGACAGTAATGACCATAACATCAACAACAACGGTGACAATAATAGCAGTAGCAGTGGTGGTAGTGATACAGCCGCGCTGGCCTGAATGCACCCTGCACCCCCCCCCCGTCTGTGGCCATTGTACGGCAGACCCTCCATTGATTGTAGTGCCGAATGCGTGCCTGTTGGATCATGTGACCACTTTGGTGTCAGGGGACACGGATGGCACTCCACATGGCAGATTGCAGACCCCCCCCAGGCAGCGCGCCCGTCGGCTGACCCCCCCCCGTGTCCCTCCCACAGACCTGCCACCTGGAACCCCAGATGCGTTCGCCCAGCTGTTGACGTGTCCTTACTGCGACCGCGGTTACAAGCGACTGACGTCGCTGAAGGAGCACATCAAGTACCGGCACGAGAAGAACGAGGAGAGCTTCTCCTGCCCCCTCTGCAGCTACACCTTCGCCTACCGCACCCAGCTGGAGCGGCACATGGCCACGCACAAGCCAGCCCGCGACCAGGTGAGCCCCCTTCCTCCTCTGCCCTCCTCCTCCTCACTCCTCACCCCCTCTCTAATGTGCAATAACCCCTTAGAGAAAAGATATCATTTTGATTGGCAATCATTATTAATTTTTGATGGCATTTTGAAGATGCGGCTCTTTTAATGGTAATAGCTTTAATTGAGGCCCAAATGGTTTTTTGATGGTCTCCTCTGATATGATTTAGGTGCCTTGTGTTCACCATCCAATGATTGTGTTAATTTCCAATTTAGGAATTCTATCTGGTCTTTAACTTCAATTTACTCTTAAGCTTTTGTGTTTAGTACAGCTGGGCAAACTCAGACTTTGCTGGTCCGGGCTGAGCATTTGCTCGCCGTTCGCGAGCCACTGTCTATTAAAAACGAAAGAGGCCGATTTGGCTTTGAGCGCTTACTGCCTGAACTCTCGCGGCTGGGAACGGCAGAGAGATGCGAGCTGCCTTCCGAAGGCGGATCTGAAGTAATATCCCCCGCTACTCAAAGAAAGCCGGGACTCACGTGAATCTAATAGAAAGATCAGGATAAGACATGGACCAGAAAAATATTGTTTTGCCTGGATTGGTGGACCGGCAATGGTCTGCTGTGAGATCTATGGGCACCTGGGGGGTTTAGGGGGGGCACGCCTCGTGTCTCAGGGGCGTGAAGTAATGGTATCTCTCTCCCCTGCCTCACATTGTCCATTTAGGCACTCGATATTCTGCTTATGGGGCTTTCATCAGCATCCCATGGATTTGCTTCTGTCAGCCTGAGGACGCACACACAGACACACGTGCTTAACCCCTGCCCAGCCCTGACTTTAACCATAAGTAACCAAACAATATACATGACTTGGCATTTTTAGTTTTTTTTTTCTTTGCATCCACTGATTTTTATTAGATTGAGTTTCCCCCGACCGAAAGAAACAGTCCCCGAAACGTTGAAAGAAAAGGTTTTATTCACACTGTGGGGACAGTTGTAATGTAAACATGACCCCCCCACACACACACACACTCGATGGCCTTCAGTCATCTGCTGTGCCCCCCGGGTGAGACGTGTGACAGCCCCATGCCGCACCGCTTCTGCAAAAGGCAGTTCCTCTCTAGGCCGGCTCTTCCCCTCTCCGTATCGCTTATGACAAAGGCCTGGCGAGAGGGGCTCGGGCACACCCCTGTGCGGCCCGGCCCGGCCCAGCGCCCGGGGAATTGGCCTGGCCTGCTAGTGCGTCCCCTTCTCTGGTTTTGTTAACTACAGTAAGTTTGTAAACAAGGCAGAATGAAATGCACTCAATTCCAAGCAAAAGCAAATGCAGGAACATGCTGGCAGCAGCGTTTAATCCTTTTATTTTTATTATGTTACTTTAATGTTACATGTTCTCACGCGTATATAAATAGGAATGTGTTAGCAGGAAGGCTTGGCTGAGGCTCGGTGGGACATACAGCAGAGGGGAGCTGCTGTTTGACCTTTGGAGGCACTGAACCTGACCGGCTTCACTGAAATAGTCAGCTGTGCATATGGGCGGTATTGTGAGCCCCTTTGGATGGAAGCGACAGATTTATAGTAAGCAGGTTAAAAGACAACTGCGTCTATACAGGGCAGTCAGATATTGTGCCTTCATGCCCCCCCCCTCCAGAAAAATCTGCTCCATCAGCTGGTAGCATCAACAATTAGCAAAGGTAAACAATTGTATTATATTAACAATTAAAATTTACCATGGTCCTCAGAGGGAAGTTTGTATGTGTTGGGGGGCGGGGGGTAAAACAGCTGTTGCTGTTTGTTTATGCCGCTCAGCAACATGTAAGCAGTGCCCCCCCCCCGCCGGCTCCCGGCTGATCTTTGAAGGTTGCTGCTGGTTGAGTGGCCCTGCCTGTGTCCCCGCGTGAGACCATCTGTCTCCCCAGGAATGTGGGGAGAGTCAGCACACCCCTGCAGTTGTCAGCCTGGGTCGGCTTTTTCTGGGGTGGGGGGTGCAGGGGACTCTCCTCCGTGCTGAGGGATCCTTTGTGTCTCATAGCTGTTTGGCAGGGCCCCTCTGCGCCCCCCCCCCCGCCTTGTCCCGGCTGCTGCCGTCGCGTCCCTGCGGCGGGGTCTTGCGTGCGTCGCAAATGCGCCGCCCTGATTACCTTTGAACAGGAAAGCGGGACCCGCCCCACATTCCATGTTCAGCGTCTACTAAAGAGCCTTTTGAAGCTGCGCTGCTCTGCGGATTTGCTATCCAATTAAGGGACGCCTGATTCACCTAACTGTACCGCGTTTTATATATAATTATGTTTATTTTCCGTGGGCTGGTACTTGGTGGCGAAGGCTTATAAAATAATAAGAATTACATCCTGGTGATTACCCCAGATTAATGAAAGTAGACCAGACCTGTTTCTAATGAGGGAAAACTTTGAAAAAAGGAGGCCTTTTATTATTTTGTCCCTGCCTGCCAAATTCTAAAGGCATGAGTCCTTGATTTTTCAGCCAGGGAATTAAAAGGTATGTGATTCATTCTGTTATCAGAGACTCACTTCCAATCTTCAGTGCTGGAAGTGGAGCAGCAAGATGGTCCACGGCAGCCCATGCCATTTGGCTCGCGCTAGGCGGACCGATTGTGATTATTCACGGAACTCTTCCCCCCCGAAAATGTTTGTGTAGAGCTCACGTAAATGCCGTTTCCTCCGCAGCACCAACTGCTGAACCCGGGAGCTGGCAACCGCAAGTTCAAATGCACAGAATGCGGGAAGGCCTTCAAATACAAACACCATCTGAAGGAGCACCTGCGGATTCACAGCGGTGGGTAGCCAGGGGCCCTTTTGCACTCTCTCTGAATATTCATTACCTAGTTCTGAGATTGTTCGACTTCAGAGAACTTACCGGAATCAATGGGCAATTTTATTCCTCCTGCTGTCAGTGAATGACGGCCTTTCTTAGCACTCTGCCCGCCAGTCGCTTGCCGGTCAGGCCGGATGAATGCTTTAACGGGCTGAACAATAGAGGAAAGATTATTTACTATTAATGCGATACGTTTAAGAATAGCGACAAACGCAGCCCTGTACTGGATGAGGGGTTGTGGGATGGATGGCTGAATGTCTGGCTGTCAGCTTCTCTGTTCTGTGCTGGGTGTCTCGGTCTGTGACGCCTTCTCGGTCCCTCCGACAGGCGAGAAGCCGTACGAGTGTCCCAACTGCAAGAAGCGCTTCTCCCACTCCGGCTCCTACAGCTCCCACATCAGCAGCAAGAAGTGCATCGGCCTCATCGCCATCAACGGGCGCGTGCGCGGCGGCGCTAAGCCAGGCTCCTCCCCCACGTCGGCGTCCTCCTCGCCCACCAACTCGGCCATCACGCAGCTGCGACACAAGCTGGAGAACGGCAAGCCGCTGGGGCTCCCGGACCCGGCGGCCCACATGAATATCAAGACCGAGCCACTCGACTTCAACGACTACAAGTTGATGATGGCCTCTCACGGCTTCGGCGGCCCGAGCCCCTTTCTGAATGGCGGGGGCAATGGGAGCCCCTTGGGCCTCCACGGCTCAGCCCAGAGCCCCATGCAGCACTTGGGGATGGGGATAGACTCGCAACTGCTTGGCTACCCTTCCATAGCTAACAACATGAGCGAGGTGCAGAAGGTCCTCCAGATTGTAGACAACACTGTGTGCAGGCAAAAGATGGACTGTAAACCAGAGGAGATCTCCAAACTGAAGGCCTACATGAAGGAGCTTGGCTCTCAAATCGAGGAGCAGAAGCAGGGTTTGCAGCCCGCTATAGGCCCCCAGGTCGGTCTCCCTGTCGTTAGCCACAATGGAGCCACTAAAAGTATCATCGATTACACGCTAGAAAAGGTGAATGAAGCCAAAGCCTGCCTCCAGAGCTTGACCACGGACTCAAAGAGACAAATTAGCAATATCAAAAAGGAGAAGTCAAATCACATGGCAGAGCTAGGTACTGAGGACAAGATGCACGAGAACAACACTGTGTTTACGTCTTTTTCCTGCCAGTACTGCAAGGAAACCTTCCCTGGGCCAATCCCCTTGCACCAACATGAACGCTACCTGTGCAAGATGAACGAGGAGATCAAAGCGGTGCTGCAGCCCAATGAAAACCTTGCGCCTAGCAAGCCTGGCTCGTTTGTGGAGAAGCACGCCATGCTACTGTCCTCCATGCTTTCTGAGAAGGGTATGAGCAGCCCCGTCCACCCTTACAAGGACCACATGTCTGTGCTCAAAGCGTATTTCGCCATGAACATGGAACCTAACTCAGAGGAGCTGCTCAAGATCTCCATAGCGGTGGGCCTCCCTCAGGAATTCGTGAAGGAGTGGTTCGAGCAACGGAAAGTCTACCAGTACAGCAACTCCAGAACCCCACCACTGGAGCGGAACAGTGGAGAGGTGGTGCTGGCTGCCACCAACCACACCCCTGCCAAAGACCCAATGGTGGCTCGGTCTCCGGTGTCCCTGGTGAAGCCGGCCGAGCGCATCACGTCCCCCGCCATAGCTGAACTCCACAATAGCATCAACAGCTGCGACACCCCCCTCAGGCTTTCGAAAACCGCCCAGTTTGCCGGTGGCAAACCAACGGGCGAGAAATTGGACCACTCAAGGAGCAACACTCCTTCGCCGCTGAACCTCTCTTCCACTTCTTCAAAAAACTCCCACAGCAGCTCGTACACTCCAAACAGCTTCACTTCAGAGGACCTGCAGGCTGAGCCGTTGGACCTGTCCTTGCCAAAACTGATGAAGGAGCCCAAAGGCGTGGTGACGGCAAGGAGCCGACTGAAACCCCCCAGCATCACCAATGACCACCACAGCGTTTCCGCCTCACGTGAGCACTTGGACGAGCCTTTGAACTTGGCTTATCTCAAGAAGGAATTTTCCGGCTCCAACAATAGCAGTCTCGACAAAAGCACTAGCCCCATGTTCGGCATCAATCCCTTTGGCGCCAAGCCCCTGTACACGTCGCTTCCCCCGCAGAGTGCGTTTCCCCCAGCCACTTTCATGCCCCCGATGCAGGCCAGCATCCCGGGCCTGAGGCCGTACCCGGGGCTGGACCAGATGAGCTTCCTGCCGCACATGGCCTACACGTACGCGGCCGGCGCCGCCACGTTTGCCGAAATGCAGCAAAGGAGGAAATACCAACGGAAACCAGGTTTCCAGGTAAATGACACGCCACCCCCCCTAGGAGCTCGCTGGAGGATTCTGGGGGGTTGCTGACTTGGTGCCTGAGCTTTGCCAGGCCCCATGCCGGGATGTGGACCCGTACTGCCGGCATCCGATATCATCCCCCCCTGATCCGGCCGCACACGTGCTCTCCTGTCTGTTTCAGTCTCTGCCGGCCCAGACTCCTGTCCAAGTCACATTCTCAGGTGTTGATTAGTGAGGGTGACGACGTCGCATCAGAAACATGGCGGGGGGTTCGGGGGGGTTCGGGGGCATCTGGGGGACCCCCTGCCAAATGCTCTTCACCTCCTCTCCCTCCTCCGCCGCCTTTTACCAAAAGAGAGGAAATCTGAAATGAGCCCAAGCGCGCGGATTAATAATGCAGCTGCCCGCCGTTCATTACCGCCGAATGCTGAAGGCTGTTTAACATAGAGGGAACCATTTTGATAAAAAGTATTAATAATGTTTCCTATTCTAAGTTATTAAATTAGATTTTAAAAATACAGCTACGGGCATTTAGCTCAAATTGATTGCGGGACGATTCCGCCCTGTTCTTAAGAGCGGCCGCGAGGAGGACGCCGGGGAGTCGCCGAGGCCACGGCCCGGGCCTCTGATGAGGGCGTCGCCGAGGCCCGGGCCTCTGATGAGGGCGTCCCCGCGCCTCCATCTCGCTCTTTTAACGCACGTCTTGATTTAGTCATTACGGGCTGGAAATGAGGAGAATTGCTATGGCTTCCTTTTATTATTACCAGTCCCTAATAATATTTTTTGCCGTTAATTTAAGTTTGCCTGTCGGGTTAATCTGCCCTGTGAACGAAAGAACACATAAATATGGAATTAATGGTCTTTCATGTATAAAATTAAAGGAAATCTGTAAGCAAATAAATGGGAGGAGGATACATTAGTGATGCCTTATTGGTGAGATACACGTGTGTCCCTGAGTGGGAGGGGGTGTGTGTGTATGTGTGTGTATTTGTAATTAT
Source organism: Petrocephalus sullivani (assembly GCA_026780845.1). Lineage (NCBI taxonomy): Eukaryota > Metazoa > Chordata > Actinopteri > Osteoglossiformes > Mormyridae > Petrocephalus > Petrocephalus sullivani. The sequence continues at coordinate 82,755 of JAODKM010000091.1, read as the reverse complement.
TACATTGTGGGGACCAGATGTCCCCACAGTATGATAAAAACCTGTAACTTTTTACCTTAAAAAAAGCCAAAAAGCCTTTGTTTTTAGCTGTTTGGTTACTTCTGGTTAGGGTTGGGTAGGGGGTAAGGATGTCAGAGTTAGAGGATGTCCAGAATTATGGTTATGCCCATAGGAATGAATGGAGAGTCCCCATACAAACAGGAATACATGGACTGTCTGTGTGTGTGTTTGTGCTGGGGAGAGAGTATGTGAAAGTCTTTTAAAGTATGACATTTTTCTCACTGTCCATATCTGTGAAGGTATTGGTTAATTATTAGCGATGCTGAGAGTATCTGCACTTATTTTAGTCGACGGGCCTGCTTAGAAACACACGTGCTGCTTCTCACATGCTCCCGGACAGCGGAGGCACGATCGGAGCGAAGAAATGCTCGATTCAGCCTCGGAACGAGACAGACACGGGGTGTCGGCGGGGTGGGGGGGTGCTGACTATATTTAGGTGGCAGGTGTGGATTGAAAAAATGTGGTTATTTTATAGGGGGAGCTGCTTGATGGCACAGCAGATTATATGTCAGGCCTGGATGACATGACAGACTCTGACTCCTGTCTGTCCCGGAAGAAGATTAAGAAGACAGAAAGTGGTATGTACGCGTGTGACTTGTGCGACAAAACATTCCAGAAGAGCAGTTCCCTCCTAAGACACAAATATGAGCACACAGGTATATATACTGTTCCAGACACTCTTCTACCCTGTGCCTCTTCATGTTTTGTGTTACTAAACCCTTCCGTTGGTTTGTTTTTTTTTTTTTTTTACTTACCTCCTCTGTTCTCTCTCAGTTGTACGTTTTAGCCGTAGTCTGAAAACCCTAACCTGCTTCTCTCCCATGGACAGAGATAAGCAAATTCTTTTTTGTTGTTCCCTGGAAGCGGCCGGGGCGATTCAAGGCTGCCGTGTTTATTCTCCTGGCCATAAATGACTTTAACCTCGCTCTCCCTCAGCTCGACGGGGAGTGATATGCTAATGGCCGCCTGCGCTCCCGTTAAGTGTGCGTGTCTGAATGCGTAGGTGCGGGGCGGCTGGTGTCTGGGCCCCTGCCGTCTTGCTCTCCGGGCTTCCTCGTACCAACCCGGTTTGTTTTTTAGAGGTGATGGTGGGGGGGTGGGGGAGGTGATCTCGGGGGAGTTTGGCCGTTGCCCGGAAACAAATCATCCAATATGGCGTTTGGCCGGCCCGCTCCCGGTGACGGCCTGGCCGGCCCACCCGCCCGCCGCTGCACGCCGCTCTTTCACCGCGTTGCATCATCCCCCGCACGCATTCCTGCGCCGCCCGCCAAAGCCGCCAGGAATGCGCCGCCTTGGCTATTTTTGAAGCGGCGGGAGTGTAGGGGGGGGGGCCTGCCAGCGGCCCGTCTATGGGCGGCGTCGCAGGCATCCGGGTCCCCTTACCACCAGATGTGCCCGGGCTTGGCGCGACCGGAGCGCCCCTCACGTGCCTCACTGTATTTCCGGATGTGCTGAGTAGTGATTCTGTTGGCGAGGGGGGGGGGGTCAGCATGCCCCTCCCCCAGGTATGTGCCATGGGCAGCGGCTTGAAGGGCATTTGTGCAGAGTTAATCTGGAGGACTGATGTCATGAAGTCCGTAGGGGCGGCCCGCCTCATCGTGTCGGCCCGTGGCGTAGTGCTCCAATCATCTGATATAGCAGGTTATCATGGCCTTTTGGCGGGAAGTCCCAGAATAGTGATTTTTTTTTTCTCTCTTCATCTTCTCCATCAGGACGTTAATGCCCCTGTAACCTAACATCGCATTTCCATTTATTCGTTGCTCCTTTGCTTTGCTTTTGTTGCGTTTCCCTACAGCACGGCGACCCAGGCTGGACTGCTCCCGCCCACTCGGGGCCTTGGGGGGTGACCGTACCTGAGTGCGGCCACAGTGTTCCCCTGCCCGCTTTCATTTCACGCACAGAGCACCCTTAACCAATGTGTCGCCCCCTGCAGTTTATCCCTTATGCCGCGGTTTTTCCCTGCTGCTTCTTTCGTTCGCTCCGTGACCACTCCCATTTCCGCATTTTGCGTCTGTGTGTTTGTGTCCCGTCCGTTCCGCTCCTCTCCCTCCTTAACGTGATTGATTTGTGAGAACCGCTGCGAGCCGGGTGAGTGGGTCACTCTGATGGGGCTCCTCCCCTTTTCTCCTTGTCCCCGCCCCCCTCTCCCGGTGTCCCCGCAGGTAAACGCCCACACCAGTGCCAGATCTGCAAGAAGGCCTTCAAACACAAGCACCACCTGATCGAGCACTCGCGGCTGCACTCGGGCGAGAAACCCTACCAGTGCGACAAGTGCGGCAAGCGCTTCTCGCACTCGGGCTCCTACTCGCAGCACATGAACCACCGCTACTCCTACTGCAAGCGGGAGGCGGAGGAGCGGGAGGCGGCCGAGAGGGAGGCGCGCGACAAGGGCCACCTGGAGGCCACGGAGCTGCTGATGAACCGGGCCTACCTGCAGGGCATGGCGCCGCAGGGCTACCGCGAGCTGGAGGAACGCGGCGCCATCTTGAGGGACGGCGTGGACGGAGTCATAAGAGAGCGACAGGAGGAAGTCGAAGGGACGTACGCGAAGAGAGGCCGGCGGAACGCGGAGGAGGAGGAGTTCGAGGAGGAGGAGAGCGAGAACAAGAGCGTGGACACGGACCGGGACACACTGCGGAGCGAGGAGGAGAACGGAGAGCACTCCATGGACGACAGCTCGGTGGACGGCAAGACGGAAAGCAAATCGGACCGCGAGGACAACGTGGAAGACGGCATGTAAGGAGGCCACTGCATCCGGAAGCTTCCTGTGCTGTTGCCGTCTCGTCTCCCCGGTAGACTCGTCGGTGCGCTTGATTTCACGACCCACTGCTGTGTTCGAGCTGTACGTGCACGTGCCTGAGGACTCCGGAGGCTGATTTGGACAGACTCGAGGATGGGGGACGGGGACGGGGGGGGGGGGGGGGGGGACCTTTCAGAGCGGGGGCGGCAGGGCGCGGGGGGGGGGGGGGGGGGGTCGCGGGAGGTGGAG
>JAODKM010000091.1:67192-79606 GCA_026780845.1 Petrocephalus sullivani | reverse complement strand
GGGGGGGGGGGGGGGGGGGGGGGGGGGGGGGGGGGGGGGGCGGGCGGGGGGGGGGGGGGGGGGGGGGCGGGGGGGGGGGGGGGGGGCGAGGGGGGGGGGGGGGGGGGGGGGGGGGGGGGGGGGGGGGGGGGGGGGGGGCGGGTGCCAAGGCCGTGGCGTAGGGGAAGGGGCGGGGGGGGTGGGGTGTCTATGAAGCTGCATTATGCAAAAAAAAATAATAATTATTATTATTATGAAATAAATGGAATACATTTTAAAAGTATTGTACAGTATTAAAGGCCTAAAAGATGTGTGGTGCTAACATTCTAAAAACCCAGTGTCTCATAGTATTTATAGCACAAACTAGTACCTTGTAAAAATTGCACTCCGCTTCTGTAATCACTACAAAAATAATAAAAAGTATCGCCTATGTATATTTATACAGTGTTTAAAATAAGCCGTAGTGCGCGCACTACCCGTCACCAGTGTTATTACTTATCTGTCACTTCATGTGTGCTGCCATCCTAGTTTCAGGCCCAACTAACCACACAGTTTTAGGCCATATGATTTTCGCTACATGAAGCAACTTAACTGATACCTGTGTGATTTTTTAAGATGTCGAAGTCTTAATGGACCTGATACGTGAGGGCGTGAAGGTCAGACATGATGAAGGAGAGAGCCTTTGTAAGGTGTTTGTTTGTTTGTTTTTTTTTTAATAAGAAAAAGCCTTATATGCAAACTTTTAATATGTGTGTTTCTGCAAGTGCCATCCTTGTATAGTGTAAGGCAGGGGACTGGATTACCCACATACCAGCTTCAGTATTTAAAAGAAGATAGCTCACCTTGGTCTTTGATGCATCCATGTCAGTATTAAGAGACTCGGCAGCAGCTCCTTAGTTTACATTTGTTTGTGCAATTTCCTGTATTTTTTTTCCATTAACAGTTGTCAGTATTACTCCAAACTATTTTTTTTTCAACAACAAAAATTGCATTCATTTTATTTTTAGTTTGAATAACATTTTATTTATGTGGCTCATTTTATATTTCCTAATTTTATTTATTTCATACTGTAGTGTACAGTATTAGAGTTCTTCAATATATAGATATATTTTAGTAAAAAGGAACATGGCGTTGATCATTGGGGCAAATTTTACTTAAAGAGAGCATTTATTGTGTTTTGAAACATTAATTGTGAATTGCAAATTTTCAATTTTATTATTTTTAATTGTTCTGTTTCTTTTATTTTCCAGTTACTGGAAATTCCAAATTTGGGAATTTTTGATACAATATTGTGAAAACACTGTATTTTCAACTGAAAAAAAATTCCACTTTCTTCATCTTGTTTTTTTAGGTAAAAAAATAAAGAGGGACTGTTAAAATTCAATGTACAGATGACAGAAAACATGTAATGACAGAAAAATCTTTCCTGAAATGTCTTTGTAAAAGTATTATTGAATTTTTAATTTGTAATTTCTCGGAAATGACCATGCTCGAAATAAAGGTAGCCAAATTAAAAAAAACTATGTTTATTCCCCTGTAATCTCTGTTCATGTTCCCATAAACCATTATTCATTTTCATTTTTACATATATCATATTTCTTAGCATTCATATCATTTTTGATGTGAATTCAGGCACCCAAAGGAAGGTTTACAATAATGTGTTCGGTTATCATGTGTTGTACTCACCTATTAAAATTCACTTTCACAAATCATTATGCAATTGTTCTTGGCAAAAAAAAAAAATCATTAATGAATTTCAAATTGAAGGAATCACTTGTTATAAAATCACAATATAATCACTTATATAAATTACAATTAATACCTTAATAAATGCATACTTTTTATATAAACTGAAATGAGCTTAATATTAAAATGTTGCGTAAGACTATATTTTCCCTGATATGTACAGCTGTTTCATTTTTTTTTTTTTATCAGCTTACTGGGAATACACAACTGGAATTTCAGTAACATTCTAAAGCCAGTACAGATTTCCAGGACATCATTTTCCAAAATTAGAGGGAAATTCTGTATTTTTCCCAGGAGGCTTTATTGCAATATGTGAACTTCATACAAATTTAGAAGAGAGTTTTGGGGATGAAAACAGCACAAGTACAGCATTCGGTAAAATGAATACGATACTTATCAGGTGAAAGCAGAGAGCAGAATAAAATGCCTGTGGCCATATGTTTAACCTTAGCAGAGCCCTGTCAGGGTCACAGCAAACACACGGAGATCAGAGGGGAGGTGACGTCTGACACGGTGCCACTTAGGGCATTTGCATCCTTAAATCGAACCAGCAGTCGTCTCCTACTCCTGCAGATGAACGAAGAGCAAACGTTACATATAATTTAGACCTTATTTATAATTAGGCTGGTGTGCGGAGGGCGAAGGTGGCATCATGCTTGCACAGGCCAGACCCACAGATCTCACATGCAGAAGCGAGCGAATGAGAAGAGCCATGCAGACATGGAGAAGAATAAAGCCGTGCAACCGGAGGCATGATAAGAGCGAGTCTGCAGGGCCCTTCACACTGGAGGTCAGAACAGCGGGGAGTCGCAGATAGGCCCTTCTGCCGCTCTCTCTGCTTAAACTGGCTTCTTCTCTCTCTCTCTCTCTCTCTCTCTATATATATATATATATATATATATATATATATATCTCCCGTATGAAACCAGTTTGATTTCAGGCAACATACAAGTACTACCTGATTGTCTATTTGTGTGTCTATACGATATGTGTGTATATGTATATCTCGGAGCCCATGAGGCCACACAGCATTCCCTCTGCACCCGGACTCAGCGTTCCATACACTCCGACTCAGACAGCACTAATAACGGGAATGCACAAAAAACAAAAGCCATGCAGAGAGGCCTACGGTTACTCCAGCATGTCTGTCCATATTAATGCCCTGCAATGTTTTACATTATGACAATACTGAAAATGAATAATATTTATGACTAATTACAGGGAACGTGAGGCTTCTGCGCCTTTTGGTGCTGTAATGGCGTGTTTATATTAAGTGCAATTTTCTGTTGCATATGCCATCTTTCAGTATTATGGCCATTTGGAATGTTTTTTATTATTGTCAACAACAACAATAACAAAAATAATAGGATGTTTTAACAACAGGCATGATTCTGGAAGCCCTGTCTCACTAATGCTCCCCCACGCTTCCGGCCTGCATTTCCACGGAAACTCTGACAAAGTTCGCCAGGCCGATGTGGCCTTCTCCGCGCCACCGGGGCTCCTGCATGTTATCGCGCGGCAGTTTTTCTTGGCCCGGGTGGCCCGTGCGCTTGGAAAGCCTCTGCATGGTGACTCATCCCCGGGTTTTTCTGCGGGCTCAGGTTGCACGGAGGACCTGTGCATTTTCACTAAGGGTCAGAACTGCTTCCACAAGGATCTCAAATGAATATGACTTAATATTGGCGCTGACTTTCCACCGGGCCTGTCGGAGCCACCGATGGGGCAACATCCTGCCTCTCGCACATCTCCGTCATCGCTTTGGCATGAAAACAGCTTGACATCTATCATGGCCCACATCACAGTTCATGCCATAGAAACTGAAAAGCAAATTTCCAAAACTCACTCAGTCCACAGGATATGTTTTCAAGAAAATTTCTGTGGATTTAGTTAGTTTTGAAAATGTAATGAAAGGTCATTGTTGGAGTACATGGAGACTGTGGGACTTTTGGTTCCCAGTACTGTAACATCTAATGAGGAAGCCTGACTTTAATTCGCTGGTGGACTCATCTCAAAAACAACAAGAAACGGACTGAGTGAGCTTTTGCTCTATATATGCACTTATTAAATACAAACAGTCAGGAATATCTTTGAATGAATCCTTAAATTATTTAACAAGATGGGTCATGAAACTTGCAGTGCTGATAACAGTGACGACTATGAAATCAGCAGAAGTGAGTGTGTAATCTAAAAAAGGAAGGACCAAATGTTCCAGACTCTCCTTAACACCCAGGTGACAGTTGCTGGTAATGCTTCATTGGTCTGTCTCTATGGAAGAGATGTGGTGTGTGTGTGGGGGGGGGGGTGACTTTTGACCTTATTAAATCATATACATATCCCCATATGGTCCCCATATTATCCACGGGGCAGGCGGAGGGCGTCTCCACTAAGGGAACACAGGAGCACAGACTGGGCACCCATTGAGAGAAAATTCAGTGACGGGCGAGAAGTGAGCAAGTGACCGGCAGGGACGAGCCAAGCAGAGTGTCAGAGAAGCGGCCAGCTGTTGGGTCTGGCTGTAGCGGAGAGGGGGCTGGAGCAGGTGGTACAGCGCCATGCCAACGGTGTCTTAAGGAGAGAAAAAAAGAGACACAAAAAGAAGAAGTCACTCCGAATGCAGCCGTCCCTCCTGCTTCAGTGAAGGTGTTTTTCAGGCATTGTTAATAAAACGAGCCACTCGCCAAGCTCACGGACCGGGCTTGCTTTTGGAGAGGTGCGCGAAGTTCAATATTTGTTTTAAATCGGGGGCAGGTAAATGTCTAAACACACTAGTTGATAGTTTCTGTTTTTTTTTTCAGTCCTTCATAATCAGAAGTCCGTGTGTATTTTATTCTGATTTACTTAGAGCGATTTTATTATTATTTATATAAAAACAGGAAATTGTCAGTTGTTCTGTGTATAACCAGTTGATGTTTGTCTCCCTTTATATCAATTCGAACAGCTACTATGCGATTTGGAACGTATTTTAAAATAAAAAAAAAATCCTCCGCTTAGATGTGCCTTAGTTTTTATAAAGGTTTTAATTATAATCCTTTCTTTGAAGTTTTCCGTCTTTGACTTCAGCTAAATTGGCATCACTTGCAGATAACCAACTGGTCCAGGAACTGTTTCTGATTTTCTCAAGAGCGTCGCATCGGTCCCGCGACTTAATTAATTAAACGACGCCATCGAAGGAAACAGAAGTGATCTACACCTCCTGATAATTATGATGCGTTAAAAGTCAGCATAGTAAATGCGTTTTTACTTGAAGCGCATGGAGACACGACGCAGATTTTATGAAGCGCCCTTGCTCCCATGCAGGGCTGATGCGGGACAGCCGCAGCATGCCACCACTGCGGGCAGGTGTGCGCGCCCAGGAACGCGCACGGGAGCGCGCCTGATGAATACAGCAGGTGCTAGGCGGAGAGCAGGCGAGCAGCAAAAGGCACAAAGACAACAATGCTGCCCAAATCTAAGGGGGTTAGCCTTGTGTGGGAAGGGCTCTGCCGAGCTTTTCTTCTCTCTTCTCGCTTTTATTTATTTTAATTTGATGCAGTCTTAGCGCTTGAAGGTGCACAGCAGATAAGGCGGGATAAGAACAGCTTGTTTCACAGAAGAAATCCCCAGTAGTGCTGGACACGAAAAAGCCTCCCAGTTATGCCCCAGTGTGCCTTGGCTCCTACATATTTCCCCGAAACAACTTTTTTCCCCTAAGTATTACTAATCTAACAGAAATACCAATGAGTTATCATGAGTAAAATAATGCAATTCTTATAGGTCACGAAGCTATGTATATCGATAAAATTTATTGTAGTGATATATTCCTGTGACTGTTGATACCGATCACACACAGTGATTTTAAAGCAAGCCTTTGTCCCCCCTCGGCCCCCCGCGCGCTGCAGCCCTGCCGCGCTCGAGCCGTCCGCGAGCCCGAGCCGCGCGCCACGCCGGAGCGACGTCATCACGCAGCGTCGCCCCGCGTCGCGAGCGGCCACGTTCGGGGAGAGGTGAGTTCCGTCCGCCGGGGCACGAGCGCTCCGTCTCGCGCGCTGAGGACGCGCTGCCGGCGCCTCGCTTTTGTTTTATACCGCTTTATTTAGAGGAACACAATTAGCCTCCCAATATGAGGTAAAAAGAAATAAAACTTTAATGGACTTGGTGGAGCAGCGATAGACTAGCTTCCAAACTGTGAACTAGCATTTCCTCTGCTTTCTAAACGGGAGGCATTATACCATTTACACGTGACTAATATACCAGCCTCTGTATTGTTTAGCAAATGGCTGTTTGTGTGGGGAGTCCGCTGCAAAGGGAAAGCGAAACGGTACTGCCAGCCAGCGCTGGCAATGCACGCGGCTGGTTAGCATCATTAGATGACTGTAAAGCTTTTGTGTCATTAGTAAGTGTTTATATTCTGTACGAACAGATAGAGGCAAACTGAGGAGTAAGGAGCGTGTGTCTAGCGTAGGCCTTCGTTGTTTTTATTTCGGAGGCAAAACATGGATGCAGCGTGCAGAGTTCACCGCCAGAGTCAGCTGCATGACAGCTTGGTAAAAGTTGCCGAGCACATGTCGCCGACTGAAACCGCGTAACGTTTACTGCGCAGGCGCAGATCCGCACGCTGGCTGCGGGCACCCGCATGCTTCTGCACATGCGTGGTGCGGGGTCTCACGTGCGCCTGCCTGTCACTGTCCCGTTCACCTGCGGCACTGCGCACGCACATCCGGTGCAGGCACTCCGACAGGTGTGTGTGACTTCCGTTCATTTGTGGCATCACACTTCGAGATCCAAAGTGCTTTTTTTTACATGTAGTGCTGCAGATTGGCGCGACACGTTATGTGGGACAGGATGGCCTTCTGAGCCATTAAAGTTTTACTGGAAAAAAAACTTCGGAGGGTCTCTAGCCCCTGTCAAAGCAGGAAGTTGATGCCACCAGAAGGGGGTTAAATTCTTCTGTGGCCTTAGTCATCTGAGCCCATCCTTGGTGATAAAATGTGTAGATCGTACTGTCTTGGCACTCAGTCTTTTTTTCCATTATCCGTTTGTTCGGCTGTTCTCCATGTACCTTGTACTGCTTTGTGCACAGGACTCTCCCCTTGGACTCAAACTTTTTCTTCTCTTAAAACACTGAAGCAAGCCTTACTGTGGTAAGGTTGTTGGTAAAGTTTAATAATCCTATAATAAGTCTCTTTCTAGACTTTCTCTGATCATGGGGTTTAACCGAGTTTGTTTGCTTATGTTATGGTGTTTTTGGTTATATGAAGGTACCATACCCAGGTGCTGGGAACTTTAATTGTGAAGCTGGAACTGATGTTGCCGCCACAATGGGCAGTTTGGGCTGGACCGGGCGGAATGGCCAGTGCTGACCTCCCATTATGCACCTGCTTTTTAGGGAGAGAGCAAGCACACTCTGGGAGGGGGGTGATTCACCGGCAGAGCAGAACCAGTGCGGCTCCTGCCGTTTCAATTGACAGCCGGCTTTCACGAAAGCTATTCTGTGCTGTAGAATGTTGCAGATGTGATTAAGGCTGAAATCAGCCTGTTCAATAAGCATGTTCATGAATCCATTCTATGTAGGTCACGTGGGTGGAGACAGTCCCTGGTAATAGGTTCTTGGAGACCGTTTCTAGGCAGATCTTTGGAGAAGGTGCCACCTTGGTTCCTCACAGCTTCATTAATAGTGTTTCTTTGTATGATGGCTGTCCGGAGATTTCGTAATTTATACAAGTAGAGAAAGACTTCTTGGACATCCTTGTGAAATATTTCAGTGACAGTCAGAATGGCCATTTGGATGATTATAAATATTTAGGAAAATTTCAAGAAGGCAGCAAAATTAAGTGCATTTAAATGCAGTCACGGTGGTCATGTAGCCCGTGCCTTTTTATATTACTAGTAGTATATTACTTATAATACTACTCATTATGTTAGCTTATTGGTTTGAATATTACGTTTCAAATGTTTCTTTGCTGAATTTCGTTTTGAGAGAAACGGTAGTTGAACTGCGATAAATATGCAAAGGATTTCCACATGTGGGACAGACCTCAGACCAAGTGGGAAAAGTATGTGTTAAATTATTTTGGGCCAGATTCAGTCATTATAGCCATGGCATTGTTACGGACATAATCGTCGCACTGTCAGACCTTTCCATAGAAACACACGTGTGTATATTCTTCAGGGATTAATCTTAACGGTGAAAGTTAATTACATGGAGTGTAATTTAGAGGGAGAAAAGTTCATGAACTGCAAATTATACTTAAGGTGTCTTTTAATGTAAAATGTAATTATGCAACAAATGACAGTATCAGGAGAGAAATAAAAGTGGGGAGCAAATAAGATGAAAAATTGTGTTTATGTCCGTTTCCTAGACGCTCAGTCACAGGATGTTTCACTCAGTTTATAGGCATGAGAAGGGAAGTGTGTGGAGAAGCAGCTTCGGACATGACCCGGACTGACCCCCTGTGACGGGCATGACCCGGAGTGACCCCTGTGACGGGCATGACCCGGAGTTACCCTGCTGTGATGGACATGACCCAGAGTTACCCCCCTGTGACGGACATGACCCGGAGTCAGTTACCCCCCTGTGATGGTCTTGGGCCTGTCACAGGCTTCTGGCTGTCCGACTGAAACACCTCTTGGGAGAGTGTGACAAAAAGGAGATGCACTGAGTACGGGGTGCTAATGATTGTCACCGGCATGGCCGTTTCTACGCTGCGCGGCCTAGTCACCGGGTGTGGGTTTGGCCCGATTAGAGGGTCTTGCCGGTCACCTATGGCCGGTCAGGCAGGCCAGTGCCTGTTGCGGACAGGGTCTTTTCTTCCGTTGCAGTTAGGGAGTTACATTCACCATTCAGAACAGTAACAAATGGGGAGCTGTGGCACTCCCCTCCGCCCCCCGTCTCAGCTGGGAGCTGTCCAAAGGCATCGTCTCGCTTTGACAGAGCAGCTTCCTGACGGAGGCTTATGCCTTCAACACCGTCCTGCCTTTCACAGCTTCAGAAGGACCGTCAGCGAGTCATGTGCGGTTTTATTTACGTGCAGTGGCCCCCGACAGGAAGGGATTAATGCCCATTCCAGCACACGTAATTAGTCCGTTTATGATCAGCTTTAATATAAAACAAATACTTGTGAAGTATGATGGCACTTGACTCGCTCAATTAGCAGAGTCAGTTCTCAGTCATTCCACTGCTTTGAAACCTTAATCTGGAGAAATTTCTAGTCCATCCCCCCCTTCTAATATGAGATCAAAGGCTTTTCAGGGGAGTATCACTCTCCCTGTGTGTTACGTGAAGCCAGTGGAAATAGCTTTGTTAAAGCGTTAATGTTCTAACACAAAAAGGTGCTTTTCGAGGCTATGTTACCCAGCTCATCCTCCGCCTGAGTGTTTTGCCAGCTGATTTGCATGTCATTTCATATGGCAGGGCCCCGTTAATGCTAAGGAGTTTTTTGCATCTAGTGTAACACTTTTAAAATTTGCTTTAAAACCTGTAAATTGGGCTGTACAGCGCATGTACTTTGCGTTGGCTTTTTTTCTGTAAAATATGGCACTAGAATTTTTCAGAAAAGAAATGTTACAGAAAGCACTACCGTTTGGAATTTCGCTGCATATTAGGAACTGCTGAGCATCACAATGCATTTTTCACATTTATCATAAGGCAAGGTTTATTTTGTAGTTCTTTAAACAGTTATTTGCTCTTTTTCAAGTTAATATGCTCAATAGAGCTGATGTTTGGATGGCGCGTATCAAGTCATGCAATAAACAAAATAACTAGTGGGTAATTCTAGGACTGGTAACTTTGTAAGATTTCTTTGACATTGGAGGTAGTCTGTACTCTTGGGTGGCTCTTGCATACACACATTTTAGTCGTTTTCATTCAGTGAAATCGTAACAAAAGAAATGTTCACTTTGGCTTGTGGCTAAGAGATGGTGGTAGGGTCTGTTTCAAACTCTGACACGCTGGACAGATTTCATGGCTGCAGTACTTAACAAACAGGCTGACTGTGTAGCCTGGGTCACAGCTTTTAGCCTGCCGGTATTGGTAGAGCAGGATTTCTCTTAGGCCACCGTGCCGAAACTAACTTGAGGACGCCCACAGAGCTTGTGTTGCAGAAACCTTTTGTGGAAGCTGACATCATGCTTCTCATTAAAGCATTTGTACATCCAGCCGGCATTTTCACTTTGAATATCAGTTTCCATTTGATTGGTGCGTGGGAAAAATTTTCCCCTTGAAAGCCGTGATAATGCACAGGCGTGCATGCACACACACTTTTACGCACTGCAGGTGTACTTTTGCCGTTCATCTAGCCGTGCAGGTCGTGGGCATCATTCCGGAAAATGCAGTGCAGCGTTGGCACCTCAGCTGGCAGAGGGACCTGCGGAGAGCTGATCAGTCTGAAGGGAAGGAACTCAAAATGGCCTGAAGTGAGGGAAGCCAGATGGCCCTGATTGGGCTAATAACTTTGTTAGGGTGTAAAGAGGGCCGGCCCACTGTGGGACCCGGCGGGCTTGCTCGTCAGGCGCGCACCGCTTCTTTTGGTTATCTCTCTCTCTCTCTCTCTCTCTCTCTGTCTTTCTCTCTCTCAGCTCACGTCCTTTTCTGAAGTTCCACATGCTGCGTCTGGGTGATTTGCGATGCCCCGTCACGCCATTGACTTTTTAAGAATGAAAATATATCTCTTCTGCAATACCGAGACCCAGTATTAGCTTCTCATCAGGATGCTAGGACTGCTATGACCTGAGCACCCTTTATGAGGGATAGTGACTGCCCTGACAGGTAAGAATAACCAGTTACGAAGGCGACTAAATGGAAAGACAGCCGTTCCCTGTGTACTAGTTCCCATGGTTACACAGCGAGGCCTATAGTGTGGTAATTTGGGCCTATTTTAACTTGTTAAGCCTGGCAGCAGTGGGTTGTGGGTACAGCATCCAGCTTCTACTGTTGGTTCAAACCCACTCCAACCAGCTCCAGTCCTGGCAGGTCCGTTTGGTTCTGCCATGTCTTGCCTGTGGAACGGCAGCCACGTCACAATGCTGCACCACTGTCAGTTTCCCCATCTGCCCTCCTAGGAAATGCATGCTGGGAAGCCTTCGGTCATGTGGCGTCTGGTAATTCCAGAAATGCGTTTCTGCCGCGGATGAATACATTTGCACCGTTTAGGAGATATCAGCTATTTGCTTAAATGTTTGTCTGTAAGACACCAGCAAACACATCTGTCATTATGCTCGCTGCAGGAACGTCACCTGTAATTGGATTTAACATCATGTGTTCTACAAGCATTGTCCTGAATACATATCACCCTGTTCTGAGGCGGGTTGGTGCGATTGACACAGGTGTGCTGGCTGTAGGGAAGCTAACGTTCGTAATGACTCCTGTCACGCAGGAAGCCCACAGCTCGCCTGTCCGCCATGTGCTGGGCTCGTCGTCAGGCCCCCCTCAGTTCCCCCTTTAAGTCTGAGGTATGGTGACATGTCGTAGTACTCTGGGGAGTCCCTTTAAACCCTATGAAGGGAGCAGTACTGTCATATGAGGAAGACTTGGCAGGAGCTGTCTTATTACATGTGGAAGACTCTCTGTGAGTGATCCTGATAAATGAGGATGACTCTCCTGGAGCGATCCTATTACAGGAGGAGGACTCTCTAGGAGCATCCAAAAACATGAGAAAGACTATCCAGGAGCAGTCCTGATACATGAGGAAGACTTGCTGGGAGCAGTCCTGTTATATAAGGAAGATTCTCTGGGAGCGGTCCTGTTTCATAAGGATGACTCGTCGGGAGCGGTCCTGTTACAGGGGGAAGACTTTCTGGGAGCAGACCTGTTACATGTTGAAGACTCGCCGAGAGTGGTGCTGTTACATAAGGAATATTCTCTTACATATTGAGGACTCACTCCTACTGGGAGTGAATCTTGTTACGTTAGGAAGAACAGACAAGAGCTGTCCCTTTACATGAGAAAGACTAGCTGGCAGTGATATTGTTACCTGAAGAAGACTTGCTGGGTGGCACTCATTTTACATGAGTGTTTAAAAGCACTTTCAGCTTTACAAGTTCCAATATTTAAAAAAATCCCTTTGTTTATTTACCTAACTGTTTTTTTCAACAGTGAGATTGGTTTGATTCCAAAGGTTCAAAACAAAGTAAAATTGAATGGAGTTAGATTTCAGATATAATGCATAAGAAAAATCTTTTTTATAGGTAGCTTTAAAAAGCAATAATCACAGTTTGTGAGTAAGAATATAAGTGCAAATCTGATACTCTCAAGCTTTATTTTGAAGTTTGTATATAAACTTTATTGAAATGGAAACTGTGAGTTTTTTGCATTTTTCCCTGCCTCAGCTCCAGAATCGCACCCCTGTGGAGGCCAAGCACCTTTCAGCACACAGCTTCTTCTGGAAGTCATCACTATGGCCACAGTCTACATCTGTCCTCAGCAAGTATGGGGCCCACTAATTAGCCCCATCGTTGTGTTGCACCACAGCTCACCTGTAGGGGGCGATGGGAGAGATGACAAGTTAAATCAAGCTTTGATCAGTATTCTGAAAGAGACAAATGTTGGATGGTACAGAAGTTGTAGTACTGTTTACCACCACGTAAACCACATATTTGCATGCCCCCCCCCCCCCCCCCCCCCCCCCCCCCCCCCCCCCCCCCCCCCCCCCCCCCCCCCGCCCCGCGCGGGGCGGGTTTGGGGGTGGCCGTGCACAAACAAAAACCAAAACCCAC
>JAODKM010000091.1:52358-66392 GCA_026780845.1 Petrocephalus sullivani | reverse complement strand
TAAAACAAAGCTTGGTAAGTATTTTGAAAGAAAAAAAAGTTGGGTGGTACAAAAGTTGTAGTCATGTTTCCCCCCACGTAAAACACATTTTTGCAGTCCCCCCCCCCCCCCCCCAGGCCCTTTGCTGGCCTCAGACAGTCACTACACTTTGGGGGGACTGAGCTGACTTTTTAAGTAGGGCCCCAAAAACAAGAAACACCCCTGGGTGTAAGAAGAATGCAATCTGTGTCCGTGCCAAAAGCAAGGCCCGGGGCCTCGTCTGGGGGCCCCTACATGCCTGACCAGTGTGAGTGTGCCCAGAGGGCCAGTACTGACGCAATAAATTTAGATCAGCGCGTTTCACTAGGGGTTGGGAGGGGTTCTTGGAGATCCAGTGAACTTCACTGAACAGTCACCCTATGTTTCTCTAAAGTGTGTTACCATACTGCGACTTAAGTTCCATTCTAAAATGATCATAGGAAAAAATGACATTCAGGACCCCCCAATGATGACGTAGCACTCAATGTTACGTCCTCCCTTCAATTCAATAACAGTGCCAATAGATGCAACGTGTGAAGCGTATACCGAACCACTGTTCAGAATCAGAGTAAGGAAGGTCTTCATTTGCCAGGTAAATTAAACATATAAGGAATCTGTCTTGTTGGCTGTATCCCGGTATAACATGTAAGATGCAAGATGATTTACAAGTATGTACTCATGAAAATGTAACACATACCTTTAACTGTAGACTGTATGTTGAGAGTCAGAAGCAGCACAGAATGCAATAGAGGGTAAATAAATAATCGAATAAAAACAATAAATAGTGAATGTCAGTAAATGAGTGATGCTAAGAAGATTCTAGTCACATTTGCGGTTTGGAGACTTTTCAGACATCGATTCCTTCAGGTGCCTCTCAGCAGACATCTGTCATTGGTGCTAGGGACGATGGCTGTCACTAAACTTACCAAGCAAGCCCCCCAGAACACCACATAATCATAGCCCATTTGTAGGACCTCGGGAGTCATTTAGCATATTTCGAAAAGGTAAGGAATGTTTTGAGTGCCCCCCCCACCACCAACTGATTGAGCTGTCTGAGCCGAATCTGGGGAATGCTGCCGGAAAAACCAAATCAGCGGAGTAGCGCCGAGGATAATGAAGCAGAAAAGATGTGCCTCACTCATGCCCAGAGTGTGGCGGCCCGTTCAGAGAGGACGCCCTAAAGAGGCTGGGGCTCCTGCAGAGGTAGGCAGTGATTAGACTGCGATGCCTAATTCTCATTCCTTTAATATGCAAATTTTAGGTATGCAGAGATCTGCTGCTTTTATTTAAGAAATATGTCCTCGGGCGATAGGGATGTGCTTCGGGGAGATTTCTGTTTTAGTGTGAAATAAATAGTTGTTAAAAGGATCACATGAGTTTGTGTCTTAGAAGATGAAAAGCTAATTGACATGAATTATTTATGGTGATGCAATATTTTATAGAAATCAAACAGTGGAGAAAATAAAACAAAGTTCAAACATTCCGTCTGAAAAGCGCATGCCATTATAAAGAGTCTTGGAATATTCATAAGAGATCCTCTCATCTGGATTATTAATGCTGTTTGTGACACTTGTCCAAAGGTCACTGAACTGTAATTACCAAAGCAGTATCATAGGAATATTCATGTGAGGTTGGAATATATTACGGATTAAACTTACACATGGGAAACAGACGGCCATAAACTGACCAGCAGGCTGCGAAAACAACGCTATCACACTATTACGATACGGTGAACATGGCTCTCAGTCCTCCTGTGGATTGAACCGAGCATGTTCCATTGGGTGCACTACGTCATCATTCATACTGAATGTTATTTTTTTATATGAACATTATGAAATGGAAGTTATGCTATGGTAAACCTACTGTCCTCGTCCAATAGATGAAAATGGATGTTAAATTTGGTTGATTCGAAATTCCAGATGATGGCTGTTGTGTGTCTCCTGTTTCAAACCTTTTTACTCTTAAGAAAGTTCCCATCATTAGCCCTTATAGGATGAACTGTTTCATAGCCTCCGAGTCATCAGGTGGCATTTTTGGCTCTCATTATGGTATCTATGGGGGTCATGTGAGGCTCAGCAGGTTAGGACTCAGTGCCCAAGATCGGTAGGTCGCTGAATCAAATCCCAGGGTCGATTGAGGGGTTTTACCACTGGGCCCCTGAGCAAGGCTCTTAACCCCCAATTACCCCAGGAACTTTAGTTAAAAGCATCTTCTAAATAAATGTCTTTCGCTAGTGAAGGACTTCCCTCATCACGGACACGACACCAGCATGGGCATGGCCGCTAGGGGGGTGGTGTGTGGGTTAGGCCTCTGTGCCGGTGATCGGAAGGTTGCTGCTTTGAATCGCATGATTATTGTAGCAACTGCATCCCCGCTGGGCCTTTGAGCAAGTCCCTTAACCACCTGAAAGATGCTCTCGGGGTGATGGATAAATGTCTCCCCCCAGGCTCAGACCCCACAGTTTGCTCTCATCTGTCATAGAGCATGATGGGAAATGTGAAAACAAACACTCTGATGTACCTGTACTCATACAAATGGCTGATAAAAAGCATGGTGGGCCTTGGATGCCAGCTCACCGAAGATGAATTCCCGCCTCTTCTCCTAGTGCCTCCCCTCGGGTAAATTCCTCAGTCCGTGCCGAG
Source organism: Petrocephalus sullivani (assembly GCA_026780845.1). NCBI lineage: Eukaryota > Metazoa > Chordata > Actinopteri > Osteoglossiformes > Mormyridae > Petrocephalus > Petrocephalus sullivani. The sequence goes on along the minus strand of JAODKM010000091.1, from coordinate 63,732 downwards.
CCAGAGCTGTCACTGACGGTCCTCTTTTGGCCAGACCGTCGGCTCTGGGGTGCTCTGCTACCTGCGAGTGTCGTTGTCACACGTCTCTTTCTGGAAGACACCCATGTGGCGGGGATCCCCGGAGCGTGGGAGTGCGCTGTCGCTGTGACCTCCTCCCCCGCCTCCGCCTTACAGTATCAACGAGCTGAAGATCTGCTCTCCACGGATACAGTGCAGGGTGTTCAAGCCGCTCGCTTCTGTGTCACCGGTGCTGTTGCGTGGTGGTGGTGGGGGGGGGGATTCCCAGGGCTGCCATACTTTCCTAAAATATCAAACGCAAACTGCCTGTTGACATAATATTTTCTGACAGATCTTAAAGGGCACCGATGATTTGGCAATCTTCTGAACAGAGCTGGGTATTTTTGGTTTGCGGTTGATTCTATGTTTTCTGTCGTTGTTTTACAGTAATTTTAAGCAGCATTAGCCTTTTGTCTTGTCCGCTCTTGTATGCCACCTTTGTCTGGCTTGTATTAATCTTTGCCGGTTTTCCATAGATGGCACTTGTATAGGGTGCGTGTGTAATTGTGAAACTTATCACATATAAACAGCTTCCCATTCACACGCAGCGTCTAGAGCATTTTCTGAAGAGCATAAGTGTGGGTTTGAAAGTGATTAAAAACAAGTGTAAATCCCCGTAAACATTTTATCGGTTTCTGAAGAGGTAATACTTCTTCTTTTTTTACTTTGATTACTATAGATGCTGCTTTTAACAAAAGAGACCAAAATGTAGAAACTGCATTTAGTGGCACAGTAGGCATGGGCTGAATTTGAGCTCATCTGTAAGAGTGCGTTTGTTGACTCACTGATTATCGATTCAGCAAGAATGTTTTCTGCCAATGACGTAAAAATGGTCCCAAAACATCAGTACAACCCTATAATGGAAAGACTGTGCTTTCTTAAAAGAAATATTGATTAGACATTCAGTCGAAGCAGCTTTATATATCTACTCATTTGCTAACTTAGACCTCAGATAAATAAAATTGTTTCAGATTTGTCTGCCCTGACTGAGTAATTAGCCTTGCTGATGACAGTTTGTGAAGGTTTAACACCATGATCCCCACTGCTTCTTTTGTCAGCTTTCAAGCGCATGAAGGCAATACCCCCTTTAGTTATTTGAGGCTCGGCCTGTGCCAAGAGCCTTGCTCATTGGCTTGACGCAAAGACCACTGAGATTCGAACCACTGATCTTCGAGTCGCTGGCACGGTGCCCTATGTAACTGAGCCGCACACTGCCCCCTATAGCGCTGTGGTTCCTCTCTCAAGGTTGCTAGCTAGGACTTGACCCTCTAACCTTCTGTTCACAGGCCTGATCCCTTAACTTCTCAGACCTGACACGCCCTTGAGATTGAAGCTTCAGTTTTTCTTAGCATCCGCTAAAGATCCACCCATGAGCATCCTCCTGGTGGAGCCCTTCTATGGGGGCTCCCACAAGCAGCTGGCCGACCTCCTGCGGGAAGAGCTGGCCGACTGCGTCCTGCACACGCTGCCCGCCAAGAAGTGGCACTGGCGGGCGCGGACGGCAGCGGTGCATTTCATGCAGGCCATCCCGCCCAGCGCCGCGTATAGGTGAGCATGCCACTCCAGCGCCGTTCGCCCACCATCGCCACCCTCCGCTGCGGTCTTCCCTACCGTCAGCCGGCCCACGGCCTGATGCGTTTGCTCGATTACCGAGAAATGGCGGGTGAGGCCGGGGCTCTGGCAGATGCGGGGAAACCCGGCCGACTGGGAGGCTCTGACTCAGCCCACGTTATTTGTCATGTTGCCGTCTGTCTGATAAGTGTCTTCACGCTGCCGGGTATTGATCATGGGTTAAGCTCCTTACACATTGTACACCACACGCACGCACTCTCTCCGCACCCACACCAGTGCCTCCACACTCCATCCTTTTAGGGGAGTGTTGTGAGCCGCGACCCTCGTTTGGCGTGAGCGAGAGTCAGTGGCTTCGGGAGCGCCCGTCTGTCCTGATTCCTCATATCCTCACACTGTACCCGGAAAGAGGTCATGCTGCTTGCACGTCAGCGCCACCCTGCTGGATGGTAATGAATATGGCCTGTGCGCCATCCCCCTGCTTTATCTACCCCCTCCCCCCCATCATTGTTATTAAAAGAAAAACGAAGAACCAGTGAGACCAATTTGGTTTTTCCCAAAGCTCCTCGGCATTCAGAGACACACCAAGTGGAATTAAAGTAAAAAAAATAATAATAAATAAAAGTTTGTGAGTGATAAACTCAACAGGAAGATCCCCCAGGGATTCTGTTATGGCAAATTCAGGATTTCATTTCTGTGAAGTAAATAGAGAACTTCGGTCAGATTTTCATTGCGAGTGTTTTAAATATTTGCCAGGGTCTGTGAAAGTGCTTCTATAACGTGAACATGGACGGGCTTCATTCTCTGCCGTGCTTGTGTGAAGCCCTGTGCCTGATTACTGGGGTGCCCTGCCCCTATCCCGTGTTTCCTGGGACAGAACCCTGCACAGGGTGAGAGGTGGCGGCCATGCAGGGATGTGGCTCGGCACCAAATTGACGTTCCTGTCCCTTCCCCAGCTCAGCTAGCCAATCAGCCGCCCCTACCTCCAGCCAGATTCAGCAGCCCTGCAAGCTGCGGACGTTGGGAAGTGGGCCCTCAAAGGATCGAGTGCTTTTCTCTGAAATTTCCTAAATGTTACCAAAGCCTAATGAAGCATATTCAGGCATGGCCGGCATTCGTGCAGTTTCTGGCTCCCCCATACGCACACGGCGCTCGCCGGCTCTTACTGGTATTCCCAAGCGGGAGACCCGGTGCGGACGGCATGGAAACCTTTCAGCGGCCGGTGGCCAGCCAGGCAGGGGGGTGGTGGTGGTAGAGCTGCAGTCCTACGGAGCGGGGGAGGGTTTTCCTTTTTTATCATCCGAGACAAATTACAGCACGAGGGGAAAATTCAGACGTTAGAATCCCTCGTCGCAGAATGTGTTAAAATGGAAAACAGAAGCAGTATATCACCTCCGAAAACAGCAAAACCGAGAACTCTCTGTTATATTCTGATCACTGCGACAGTAAGTGCAGATGCGGGGCAGCCGCCGAGAGCCGGTGCTACCTCAAATGTCAGGGGGAACGTCCCGCAGCCGAGAGCAGAGCGCTGGCTATGCAGCACCGTATCCGGCCAGGATCGCCCCCCCGGCCTCCTTTACCTGCCTTATGCCCAATTCTGCTCCCTTCTGCAGATGAGCTAAATCAGGGCAAAAAACACAAACAGGACGAAAAGCCAATGTTGATTTGTTCGCGAGCTGCCTGGGATGGAAGTGGCCGGTCACTATGGGTTTAGATGGAGTGCAGTGCTGAGGACATATGTATATGGAGGTGTCCCCAATCCTGTCCCGTGGGGCGACCCCTTGACATACGGAGTCTCAGTGGGCGTTTACTGAAAGACCCGCTACTGGGCGGTTCAGCTAAAAAGCAGTTTTTTGTTGTTTGGTTAGCGTTTTTCAAAGCTGTTAATTCCCTTTTGTAGACGTACAGATGGAAATGGATGAATAAAACCCGTCACGGTTTACAGGAAATGCTACTCGTGAAGTTCAGGATCGGCGGTATGAAACAGGAGCGCTTCTCGGGGAGTGCAGTCATGGACGGCAGGGGAAACCCACGCGTTGTGTCCGTGAGACGCGGGGACACCTGCACACGGATTTAGTGCCGACCTAGAAAGCTGAGCAAGTTTCTGGGTGTGGGCTGCTTACAGGAACCCAGGGAAAAGACGGGGCCCGGGGGAGCTGGCCTCCCCACGTGGCTCTGGCCCGCCGCTGGCGGCCGTGTCTCTACCCACATGTCTGCCTCAGATCCTCACTGCTGCCCCCCAAAGCCAGCGGGCGATAATTACCGCGCACAAATCCGCCCGTATCATGTCAACACGCCGGCGTGTTTACCGGGGACTCTCCGCGCCGGCGCCGTGTTTACCCCGGCTCGAGCCACGCGGGAATCGCTCGCACTTGTTTGTCCTGTCTTTTCCAGAAGCTTCTCCACGTGGGGACGTGGGGTCGGATGCGCCCCCCCCCCCCCGTTTGTGGGATACTCGCAGCAATCTGTCACATGCTGCTGCCCTAAATAATCAGGATGCTGGTCCGGGATGTAGGCTGTGTGCCGTGTGTCCGGTGCCAAGGTCCTCGGAACACCGTTCGGATTAGTGTGTTCATGTTGAGGGCTTTCATTATACTATTCGCTGAATTTAGGAGTTACACTTCAGATTAAGGTATTGTGTCGTTTAGCGGATTTTTGGAGTAATGACACATCAATCATCAACATGCGATGTCCCAGCAGCCTGCACCCTGCTCATGGAAATCTAAAAGCCCTCAGCAGTGTCTGGCTTGGTGGATTTGAGCATAACAGGCTGGGGGCATTGGTCCGGAGGGTCACAGGTGCGAGGCTTTGTGATGGAAATATCATCTCATATCCTTCATTAAGATAAGATTTACAAACACTGCTGATTTTCCGTGCACGTTTGAAATCCACGGTGGCCAAGACTGGATTAGTGTAACTTTTTATTTTTTTCTCTCTAAAACCCAGATTTCCTTTGCAAATGATACTAAATTATATATATTTAAACTATGCCCCTTGGCTATGGCTTGCCCTGAAATGTCGTTAATAAGGATGCGAGTGTTAATGGCTGGTATAGCTCCAGTTTTAAATTAGAAATAACCCAGAACACTTCTTGACTTATAGAAAAGGTTAGAATTAAGTACAATGAATTAATCTCAATTTCCCGCTGGTGTGTACGAATCCTCTAAAAGCCAGAGACCTGCTGATCGACCCGGTTGGAGGATGGAAGAAAGTGGCCATCCTGCATGCCAGGGCCCGAGGTGGGGGATGCTCTGAGGGCCTTGTTTTCTGGGACAGAGCGCTGGCAATACAGCTCCCGGCCTGCAGTGCGGCGCCAGTTATAGGCACCAAAATGAGTGCCGCGTGTGAACGATTGGAGAATGATGACTTAGCAACTCGGCACCTCGTGCAACATGGCCCGAATGGCAGCGCACAGCAGGGAGAGTGCAGCGTGGAAGTTTGCGGTCGCAGGCTGAGTCCTTTGTGACATGGCACTGTGAGGGGGCACAGTATAGAATTTGCAGTGGTGTGGGCGTGATGCCGGCTGCCTTCTGACCCTCATTTCTTTTATCTTTTCTGTGACGCATTGCCCTAGTTGATCAATTGAATCACATTCATCGCCGGATGATATCTCACGTCGCTCCATCTTTGGTGACCCCCAGTGCCTCTGAATGGCGCCACCCTGCAGGTCATGAGCAGTATCACCAGTGCTCCTCCACAGAAATCAAGGCCCTCAGAGTGTCCCCCACCCCAGCCCCTGGCACGTATAATGCCCAAGTGCTTCTTCTTCCAGGAGTGGAAGCATCTCTGTTAGCGGAATGATAATGATACAGCTCAGGATGCCAATCCTGGAAGTGCTGGAGGATCCCGATGATTCTGCAAAGGCCATTGTGTCAGGAGAGGGTTTTTTTTGGGAGCCTTCCCCATCAGATTCTACTGCTTCCGAGGGAGCAAAGTATCCCTTTATTTGTGCCTTCTGTTGTTGGCTGTGTTGCTTAGACAGTCGAGTTTTATTTTTGTCTCGTGTAAAAGACCAGTAAACTCCTCTCCCGCTTCTCCCCTTCAGCCATCTCGCCATCTCTGTGTGCTTGGAGGAGCAGCCTTTGTTCTCACCCATCGGCTGGGCCACGCAGCTCACAGACGCCGGGCTCTCCTATCAGACGTGCCATAGAAACATCTTTTTTGATTTTCTTTTTGTGGCGTTCTCCCAGGGCCGCGGCTTTAATCAGATTAAAATCACGGGCGCTGATGGCTATCAGCTCTCTTCACGCGGCATCGATCTGCTTCTCATTTGCTTGTGGGGTGTGGGGGTGGGGGGGGTTTGGTTGTTACCCACTTGGAAGCACTTAAAAAGGCTGTCCCTGAAAGTTCGCAGGTGTGGGGTCTCCGGGGCAGGGCTCAGCAGCAGCGGAGCCGCCTGCGATAGCAGACATCTGAGATCGAGGCACTTAAAGCTCATTGATGGTTCATAGCACAGGTCAACCCATTAGGGGTCATCAGCACCACCTAGGAGCCATCTTCTCAGAGGGCGATGGGTTCACTTTTTCTCGGGCGAGCTCCTCACAGCGTAGCATCAGCAGTGATGCTTTCTGGGGCAGGAGGGGAGAAACATTGGCTTGGTCCGGCATTGATGGGCCACCTCCACCGTTTGGTTGAGGTTTAGACTCCCACGGTCTGTAGGAAAGCAGGGAGCCTGCGTGAGCCGTCAGTCAAAATGCAAAGCGCCAGGTCTGAACGCTCCTTGAAGTCAGACCTTAACGTACCCGTGTGCTGAAAGCTCCCAGCTGGTCTACACCCCAACTGCACAGGATGTCCCTAAGACTATTCTTGGCAGGGAAAGGTAAAAATAGAGAACTTCCATCTGGTTCGAGTCAAATCGGCGTTTGGCTCGGGGGGGCTTGGTGCCTTTGTTCGTGGTCCCGCAGGCGGGGAGGGCGAGCACACTCCTCTGGGCAGGCACATGGGCGGGCGGGCGGGCGTGCTGGGGTGGGCGGGCGGACAGCGGCGCGATTGTGCAGAGGGCCGTGGCTGGGTGGGCTGGCCACATTAAAGGAATCGGGGCGCCGACGGATGAGCAGGGCTAGGGGGGTGGGGGGGACTTCAAAGCCTCACGAATCCCTCACCCCCACTGCACAGGCACGGGGGTGTGTGTTTTATTAGCGGCCCACGCTGCAGAGCCGGCGTGTAGAGGCAGAGGTGAGGTGAAGCCTTAAAATCATCTACAGCAATATATGACATGCAGTACCTGGGAAACGGGCTGAACTCCCCAGGGCCGCCCGAGGTCACGCTGCTTTTAATTAATTAGCATGACGGAGACAGAATGAGCCGGAATGTGCGTAACCTACTGCTCAAAACCTCACCTCGCTAATAATGCTGAAAATGCTGTGCCTTTGGGCGACAGTTACTCATGCTAAAGAGGATGGGGAAATCGCCCAAATCGGGCGTCCTGAGCTGTGACTCTACTGAGCGGAGCCGGGCCGGCATGCCGCTCTGCAGAAGATTTATATTGTTGTTTACAGAAATCCGCAAACTTCAGCTGCGGGAGGAACATTCTGCCATTTCTTCCCATTTCGTGGTAATACTCTTAAAATAACGGCGCAGAACATGAAAACACTCAATTATCTTAGCATTATTTTGGCTTTTAATGCACCATTTTCATCCTTTGTGACACGAAAGTTCACCCGCGTTTCAGAGGGCGATTAGCATATTATTATGATGTAAATACTGCCCATCATTCTTCCGCACGCTAAAAATATAAAGCCGTCTCTCAGTCACTTCCCCTTTCAGAAAATCATGATTTAACTGTAATAATGTCTCCAAAACAGACTTCCACTTAGCTTTTGAAGACTTCTGAAGGTTTGAATGTGATTGGCTCGCGCCCAGAACACAATTCGGCGTAAATCTTTGTCAATCCAGATTCACTGTTCCATATTATTGTACTAACACACAGTGAAATATGCTGTGCCTTAATGAAAATGCAGTAATTGACTCTGTAGAGGGACTTTATCATCCATTCTGGCTTGATTTGAAGACATAATCTGCTTTGGCTGGTTTCTGCCCCCTTTACTGGTGTGTACGGGTTTTAAATCCCCCCCCCAGACATTAATGCTCATCTAATGTGCTTGTAATGATAATGTTTGAAAGTAGCCGTTTTATTGTCACAATGCAAAAGAGTTGACGAATCTTAAACCCTTTTTATGACAAAATAATTAGTTTCTGTTTATATTTTTGAATGTTGACCGTGGTGTTAGCGCAGCGCTAAGCTTATTAAGCGGGGCCGTTCCTGACGTTGCTCTCGTCGCCCCGAGGGCTAACAAAAGGGTCATTACCTGGTAATTGATTGTCATTGATTCTGGGTTTCCGCGGTGATGCTTTGGTCGCCTGTACTGACCGCACCATGGTAAACGTAGTGCCATGTTCTTCCTGACGGCTGCCTTAATGTTCCTATCCCTTCCTTAATGTCTTCATATAGTTTAATGTTGTAAATCAGGTCAACCTTTTTAAGACTTATGGAAAAAAAAAATTAATGGTATGCTATTTTTACACAAGAGATATTTTGTTAATTAGGTATGACCTTAGTCAGTCAAAGGCGGATCGTCAACAAACTCTCAGCTTTCGCCTCGTCGGTTGTTCCGGTTTTGGTGGTGCAGCCGGATCTGGGGCAGTTCAGCCGCACATGGTCAGCACGAGTGTCCGTATCATGGAAGCAATGATACAGGCTCCTGCATAGCTCAGCTCCAAAATTCACCTTTATCTGTAAAATGAGGTCCACATACAGGATATGCAAGAAAGAATTTTACATTACTCGTCCTGTTCGTGTCACAATAAAGTTCTGAATCTTGAATCATTGGTTCAGGTAAAATGGCCAAAGAGGTTTTCCCAAGAGTCAGTCATCTAACTGTGGGGGATGTTTGAGACGTCAGCTGCAATGAGGGAGATCAGCACTGTAAAGGGCCAGTCACGATGCGAGTCAGAGCCCTAACACCCAGGTAGCGGAGAGGCGAGTCAGAGCCCCGACACCCAGGTACTGGAGAGGCGAGTCTGAGCCCAAACACCCAGGTACCGGGGAGGCGAGTCTGAGCCCTGACACCCAGGTAGCAAGGAGATGAGTCTGAGCCCCGACACCCAGGTAGCAAGGAGGTGAGTCTGAGCCAAAACACCCAGGTAGCGGGGAGGCAAGTCTGAGCCTGAACACCCAGTTAGCAAGGAGGTGACTCAGGGCCCCGTCACAGAGGTAGCAGGGAGATGAGTCTGAGCCCCAACACTCAGGTAGCAGGGAGGTGAGTCAGAGCCCCAACTCCCAGGTAGCGAGGAGTCAAACCAGAGCTCTAACTCCCAGCTAGCAGGTAGGCGAGTCAGCCCCAACTCGCAGGTAGTGGAGAGTCAAGCCAGAGCCCTAACTCCCAGCTAGCAGGTTGGCGAGTCAGAGCCCCAACAGCCAGGTAACGGAGAGTCAAGCCAGAGCCCTAACTCCCAGCTAGCAGGTAGGCGAGTCAGAGCCCCAACACCCAGGTAACGGTGAGGCGAGTCAGAGCCCCAGCACCCAGGTAACAGTGAGGCGAGTCAGAGCCCCAACACCCAGGTAACGGTGAGACGAGTCAGAGCCCCAGCACCCAGGCAGCAGGGAGGCGAGTCAGAGCCCCAACACTCAGGCAGCAGTGCTTTTACGTTACATCTCACTAGTGGTGCTCTGAGGCCTCTGTCTGTTTAAACTCGTAATTGTTCCTCGAATCTTTCATTGCCGAGGGAATATACGTGTGTTTTACTTTTCCAGGAGGGGTGGGGGGACTTGCATTCCTCCTTTGATGTGGGAAGGAAGGCCTGGACACCGAGGGGCCCCTGAAGGGTCTGAGAAACAGTGAGGCCCCACTGTGCATGAAAGAAGAGCAAAACACAGGCTGGGGCCCGTCACTGACATCAAACCACAGCAAGCCCAAAAAGTGTGCTGGGGGCTGCTGGTCTGGGGATGTCCCGAGAGGCTGTCTACACAGGCTGGCAGGGGTTGGTGGTCTAGGGGTGTCCCGGGAGGCTGTTTACACAGGCTGGCAGGGGGTGCTGATCTGGGGGTGTCCCGGGCGGCTGTCTACACTGGCTGGGAGGGGGTGCTGGTTCGGGGGGTGTCCCAGGAGGCTGTCTGCACTGGCTGGGAGGGGGTACTGCTCTGGAGGTGAATTGGGAGGCTGTCTACACTAACTGGAAGGGGGTGCTGGTCTAGACGTGTGCTGGGAAGCTGTCTACACTGGCTGGGAAGGGGTACTGGTCTGGAGGTGTACTGGGAGGCTGTCTACACTAGCTGGGAGGGGGTACTGGTCTGGAGGTGTACTGGGAGGCTGTCTACACTGGTTGGGAGGGGGTGCTGGTCTGGAGGTGTCCAGAGAGGCTGTCTCCACTGGTTGGGAGGGGGTGCTGGTCTGGAGGTGTCCAGAGAGGCTGTCCCCACTGGTTGGGAGGGGGTGCTGGTCTGGAGGTGTCCAGAGAGGCTGTCTCCACTGGCCTTTTTGTTTCCTCAGAGTGATCTTCTCCAGCTCTGTGCTCAACCTGGCCGAGCTGATGGCCCTGCGACCCGACCTCAGCCGTCTGCGGAAGGTCTTGTACTTCCACGAGAACCAGCTGGTCTACCCGGTCCGGAAGTGCCAGGAGCGCGATTTCCAGTTTGGCTATAACCAGATCCTCTCATGGTACAGCCCGCCGCCTCACCAGCACCTCTCTGTACTCCTGACCCGCTAGCGCACCCCTTAAAACGGATGGCAGCGGTGTACGGTGTGCCTGCTAAAGGAACATAACTGGGTCAAATCCAGCAGAGAGTCAGCAGAGTGATGTCATCTTTGGGCTCCTTAGCAGGACCCCTAAGCCCAGTTACTCCAGGAACTGTCACACTGTTTTCTCAATTGTAAGTCACTTTCAATCAAAGCGCCTGCTGAGTGAATGTAAATCCATCATAATGTGTGGCTGAGTTGGTCTAGTCCCCTCACACGCGTCACTTTTAATGAGTGAGGGATCCCCATTGATCACATACAGCGTTTTCTCCGGTTAGCCCAACGTCGGGAGGTATATTAAACCGAGCACCGTTAGCTTTAAGTCACAGAGATTTATATTTTATGTTTTGCATCGAAGCAATGAATTCGGCGCAAGCCAGGGGTCACTCTGATATTAATGAGGTGACCCCCCCCCCCCAAATATGGGACACCCCGGGAAAAAATGGCCCTATATGATCAAATGGCTTTAAAATGGTGACGGCCCACCCCATAGAGGCATGGATTCCGCCATGCTTTCTCACAACACTCCACCATAATTAATAACAGCGATACTAAACAAATATGTGATTGTTACTGTTTACATGTTTCAGGAATTTTAATTTTCCAAACTAAAGTTGGCCTTATGAATGAAACTTTTGAACATAAATGGGTGACTAAGAAATGTTTTGCTGGCTAAATCGGCAAACGTTTTCTCGCTCAAAACCTTTTTTTTTCAGTATATTGTAATTAAAGATTTTTTTTATGCAGCTAGTGCGTCCTCATTGTGGTGGATATTGCATGCTGCTAGGCTAGAAGGTCGTCCTATTCAGCTTGTCCCTGTGAGGGTAGCCAGAAGTCTATCTTTTTTGATGTTGTTAGTAATTACACACTAGGGCTGCCACGATTCGTCGACTAGTCACGATTACGTCGACTATCAAAATCGTCGACGCCTAATTTAATAGTCGATGCGTCGTTTGAAGCGTCGTAAGATCCTGAAAGGTAGCTGCTAACATTAGCATAAACAGCGAGCTACT
>JAODKM010000090.1:222398-245921 GCA_026780845.1 Petrocephalus sullivani | reverse complement strand
TATCAATATGGGCCAACATTTCTAAAGAATGCTTTCAGCACCTTGTTGAATCAATGCCACGTAGAATTAAGGCAGTTATGAAGGCGAAAGGGGGTCAAACACCGTATTAGTATGGTGTTCCTAATAATCCTTTAGGTGAGTGTATATACTGACTATTGTATGTATGTGACAAAGAGTCAACATCTGTCAAGTAGTTTGACAAAAAACTTTTTATTGTCTTAAAATCAAACGCTACACAATGGTTAATGCGGCATTGCAGTTCATATCAGATTCAGTAGGTTTATATTGTGGTTCTGGTTTCATAATGACACTGGGGCACATTAGTTAAGGCACAATCTTATCAAGGGAAATCCTGTCCTCGCTGTCACACGGAAGCACCATGCTCGCTGGTATGGTCCCTTTTAGTGCTGTGCACTTGGTGCGTACACATCCAGTCAGCCAGATCTGGTGGTGTTGTAGGTGCAGAGCTTGCAGTCTCTGTCCTCAGGTTAAACTGCTCAGTGTGCACTGCCTTGACTCCTGTGTGCCCGAGGTGTAACGACCCAGCCACCATCTCAATAAAATTAATCTGAGGTGTAACGATCCAGTCAGACTTTAGCATTTCATAAGCTGGTTTGCCTGGGAAAACAAAAACAACGTACAGAATATCTCACATTAGTTATGTGGATATGCAGCCAGCTGGATGCATTAAGTTAGCAGTGCAGCAACAACCGAGCAGCCCTATGCTATGTATGTGCAGCTTGCAGTAATTACATAACAGGTACATGTGTTTCGATTATAACTCATTTGTGTAAAAATGCTATGAACATATGAACATGTTTCGGGAAATGTTGCTGAAGGTGATGTTTGTTCATGTTATGCGGCTGCTACCCATGCCATGCAAGGCTTCTTTGTCAACTCCGCCACTTAAGTTCCATAGGTTTGCTCTTAAGCCGAAAAACAGAAAAATCGCGTTCTATTAACGATACGTTTTCCGTGAAATAAGATAACAGTGAAATGCTTACCTCCAGTACTGTATCTCACTTCACGTGACACCATCCTGTCCAATCAATGGGTCTAAATACGGTGACGTTGCCGTACACCTGCTAAAGGGCTCTAGAGACACCAACTCCAAATCTGTTTGGTTAAAGCAACAGTGTAATCAACATTTATTTTTTGTTAGAGGGCCTGCAGAACGGATTGTGAAGGCCTCCGGGCAGAGTTCTTTGGCTTTGACCTTGCCTGGCAACAAATGATGGCTGAAATGTGATTGGTTAAATGCTTTAATATGAAAATACATGTCTGGAAGCAGCACAACTATCAGAAAAGCTATGAAAGGAAGCAGACAGACTATTTGGAATTATTTAATAGGTATTCATGGACAAAATATAATTAACATCAATCTGTGATTCAGATATTTTTTTTATGCCAGCACAGAAGGCGTTGTAGGCCCTCTGCTTCCTGTACATACCTTCTTTGTATTAGTATATGAAAGCTGACATGTTCCAATATGCACTGCTAGGATTTGTAATGGATAGCTGGTGTGGCAGGAATGACACATCGCTCTTGGCATATTGGAGAAGGACCTGGAGTCAGGTGGCAGTGGTTGAGTGTCTAGTTCCTCCTGTATGGGAGCAATGTATAGGACAGCCTTTCCGCCTGCACTTGCAGTCTGCAGTATTGTCCCAGTGTATCCACTCTCCTCCAGAGACAGCATATTTAGTTTCCGAGAACCCCATCCTCCTAACAAGAAAAGTTATTTAAAACCTGAATTGTATTGAAATCTGACAGTACTTATCTCAACCGAACCCTGGTAATCATATGTTCCAAATGATTTTACAAGAATGTTAAAAGACAGAATTAGAAATTGGTAGGTTCTGAGTACCTGCTCCTTTGTAAATCAGCCAGTCCCCAGTCACACTTTCCAGTTTTGGATAAAGATCTTTGAGTGTTGAACATATCTTCAAGAACAATATAAAACAAAGCACCATATAGAATAAGATGAGCAATGGTTTTGATAGTGGACTATACTAAACTATTATATTACAACAAAAAGATTTTTGTTGTCATGGGTGTAGCTCTCAGTTATTAGTGCAGACCTGCATCCCAAACCGGCTTGCAGATGAATAAATTCTTCACTGCCTTTGGGAGTGTAATCAGCAAGCTTGGGTAAGAGATAAAATGTAAGCTCCATCTCTTTTATAGGTGTGGAGTGGTTAGAAGGCCCTCGAAGGCACCACGCTTTCCTTTGGTTCATAAAAGGGAAGGAAAAGACCTGTAATAGTAATGTTTAATTTGATACTACATAATCTGTACATAACAATAACTTCTTAGAATTTAAATTAATAAATGTAAGCAATGAGTCACTGACAAAGAAACCAAATACACTAAAAACCTAGTCATTTCTGTGTGGAGGCTGGGTCGGCCGTCTTTCCCTCTCTCCTGACTCCTTCCCTGTCTACCAGGGCAATACTATGTTAGGAAGATGCATCAGATCATTTTACGCTGAGTAGTCAACACAGGGTATAACATGTCAGTGGTCAAAATGACTGAATTGTTGCACTTGTTAATCTGTGTGTGCTATTTGTTGTGAAAACAGACACAACACCAGTAAATTTAATAGGTGAATGGCTGACCTGACAACTTCTGAGCTGTCTCCCTGTCAACGTATAACAATGGAACAGTAGGTTAGCACAGCTACGCCAGTCATCATATACGTAATAAGAATCACGCAGTACTGCCACTTCTATATTTTAATCTTGATCGTGCTGGCACTTCTATATTTTAATCTTGATCGTACCGCCCTTCTCACAAGGTGCCAGTACTCTGCTACTCAGAGACAAGCGTCACGCGAGAGTAGTGAGGCAGCGCGCACTTTACGGATAGCGTTGTTGAGGCGCTTCTGTTGTTCCCTATACCCCCACCACCGCTCAATACAGTAGCGGCACTTTTACTTCTCCACTTCGACCACTGCTTATACAGATCACCAGTTCAACTGATTCTCCCGGTTATTGGCGCAGTACACAGAACTGCAGACATGCAGCAGACTAGCAGCATAACACTTAAAACCAGCTTTATAACTTAACATTTCGATCGATACACAGGTATGTATATTGGTGCACTCGCATATTACAAAATTTATACTGACTCATATCGGCAAGATTATCATTTTAAAAGTGCATAAGCACTGCTCGAAAGCCACCAGCAATGAACAGGCAAGCCATAACTTAAACTAAAGCAAAAGAAAAATTCATATTCCTAGCTAATTTTGCATTTTATTATTATATTAACAGGAATTAGCAATGCCTGGAATCGATCATTTAATGACAAACCTGCGAATCCCAATTTTGTTCTTCCAACATCCCGGCACACTCTTCCAACGTTTCCTCCAAGATCATAATGATTATGATAATAAACAATAATAATAATAATAACACATTTAATTTATATAGGGCTATTATATTAACTCAAAGATGCTTACAGAGAAAGTATACAACAAAATTAAGATAATTGATGGTAACACGCAAAACACACCACATTATGCATTTGGTAGATTAAATGCCTTAGTAAAAAGAAGGTTTTAAAATCTGAGATAGAGGTCGATGAACGAATGGCAGTAGGGAGTGAGGTCCAAAGGCAGGTCCAAAGGCAGGGAGCTAAAGGGGAGAATGCACGGTCACCATAGCTATGTAATTTGAAGGGGGGGATGAGTAGAGAGCGAGTAGAGGCGGATCTGCGGTGGGGGGCTGGTAGGGGAGAAACAGTTCGGCAAGGTATGATGGGCCTTGGTTATTAAGAGCTTTGAATGTCAAGAGCAGCATTTTAAAGTGGATGCGCTCTTTCTATAGGGAGCCAGTGCAGGCTCTGCAGAATGGGTGTGATATGATGGTATGAACAAGTGTGAGTGAGGAGGTGGACAGCGGAATTCTTAACTATCTGAAGCGAGAGATTTAGCAGAGATACCAGTGAGTAGTGAGTTGTAGTAGTCAAGACGGCTAGAGATAAAGGCATGAATGAGGGATTCGGCAGCAGAGTTTTTGATGGTACGTAGGTGTGTGTAAAATGAGAGGGTTGGGTCGAAGGTGACACCAAGGTTTTGGACCAGAGGAGATGGAGAGGTGGTATTGTGGTCCAACTTGAGGGTTATTGGGCTGATTTTGCTAAGTGTGGATTTTGTTCCAAAGACAATTAATTCTGTCTTATCACTATTGAGTTTTAGAAAATTATGGCTCATCCATAGTTTGATTTCAGAGAGACAGGATTCTATATGTGCAAGTGGGAGGGTGTTTATGGAGCTGGAACTGACATAGATTTGGGTGTCATTGGCCTAAAGGTGGGAATTTAAGTTAAAGCAACGAATGATCTGGTCTAGGGGGTGAATGTAAATGATGAAGAGCAGTGGTCTCAGGACAGGGCCCTGGGGAACGCCACATGTGATAGTTGATATATCTCATGTTGGACCAGATAGGGTAATGAAATGTTTTCTGTCAGTGAGATAAGAATGGCGTGTGAGACTGTATCAAAGGCTGCGCTTAAATCGAGCAAAAGAAGGAGACTTATGGCACCAGTATCAGTTGCAACTAATAGATCATTTAGAACTAAAGCAGTTTCTGTGCTGTGGATTTGGCGGAAACCAGACTGAAGTGGTTCAAGGAGGCTATTGTTTTGCAGAAAATAAAGGAGCTGAGAGTAAACTAAACATTCCAGTGTTTTTAAAAAGAAAGGAAGATTAGAAATCGGGCGATAGTGAGCAAGGTTAGATGGGTCAAGGCCAGGCTTTTTAAGGATAAGGGTGATGGCCGCTAATTTCGAAAGCAGTATAAACTAGACTGTGGGCAAGGGATAAATTAAACAGGGTGGTCAGGAGGGGAGCCAGCACCGGGAGACATTTCTTAGTAAGAGGTGTAGGAAGAGGGTCTAGTGAGCAAGTGGCAGAATTAGCAGCAGTGATTATGTCATGGACCTCAGACACACTGACAGACGAAAAGTTAGTCAGGACCTGGGACACTGGGAGGTGATAGAAAGACTGGATCAGCATTTGAGGGGTTTCTGTCCAGAGGCATAGATAGCAGAAATTTTGGAATCAAAGAACAGGAGAAAGGCATTACAGATTTGTGGGGTAGGAGAAATATTGTGGTCAGGGGACTTGAATAATCTTCTGACAGTAGAAAACAGAAAGCGTGGGTTCTTATTATTGTTGATTATAACACTGGAATAATAGAGAGCTTTAGCATTTTGTAAGGCATCCTTATAACAGGCCATATGTTCTTTGTATGCTTCAGCATGGACAGAAAGGTGGGATTTCTTGAGTAGTCGCTCAAGTCGCTGGCCTCTTTGTTTCATGTACCGAAGGTCAGGAGTATACCATGGCGCAGGGTTAGCAAAGGAGACCAATTTAGTTTTCAAGGGGGCAACAAAATCTAATGAGTCAGATAGGATTGTGTTTAGAGTCGAGACAAGATCATCAGGGGAGGAAAGGGATAGATTTCATATGAGGAATGGTTAGCTGAGCTAAATGTGTTCAGCCTTGGAGACTGAGGTCTATAAGATTCTAACAGGACTGGATGTTGTCCAACTAAATAGTTACTTCAGCATTAGTTCAAATACAAGAACACGTGGCCATAGGTGGAAATTAGCGGGAGAACATTTTAAGTTGGATACGTTATACATGTGCATGAAGTCCTCCAACGCTTACTGGTCAACAAACTTTTTGTCAAGGCAGAGAAGTGCGAGTTTCACCAGCAGTCCATCTCCTTCCTGGGGTTTATACTCGGGGAGGGTTCGATTCGGATGGATCTACAGAAGATCAGAGCCGTTGCAGAATGGCCCCAGCCCCTCAACCGGAAAGAGGTACAACGGTTTTTGGGGTTTTCTAATTTCTACATTCGGTTCATTATAGGATACAGCACCGTTGTGGCCTCTCTCATGGCACTCACTTCCACCACGGTTTCCTTCCAGTGGTCCCCAGCGGCTGAGCAGGCATTCCTGGCCCTTCGCAGACGCTTCACCTCGGCTCCTGTTCTCCAGATCCCCGTTCCCTCTCGACAGTTTGTGGTGGAGGTAGACGCTTCCAGCAGCGGTGTAGGGGCCATTCTTTCCCAGTGACACGCGATGGACAATAAGGTACATCCTTGTGCTTTCTTTTCCCACAAGTTCACCCCAGCTGAAAGGAACTACGACATCGGAAATCGAGAGCTGCTGGTAGTCCGTCTGGCCTTGAAAGAGTGCACTGAAGAACGGTCCTGGGTTCCGACTCGGCATGTGCTAGATCCGTCTCTGATCTCCGACTTCGAACGCTGCCGTGCCGGGGGGCATGTTTGTCCGCCTGGTGGCAGTCGTGGAGGGCGGGGTACTGTCATGGGTCGCTCAGGGCAAGCCTCTGTGACCTCACGCGGCGTTTCCCTAGACGAGCGGCGGCCGGAGCGTTTCCCCACACCGGTCCTGAGAACCGGTAGGACCGGTTACCGTTTTCCCTCCTCCACCAGCTGAAGCCTGTCCAAGGAATCAGAGAGCCTTTTTATTCGCGCCAGCCTCTAGTGCGAATTTCGAGCGTTTATCTCCCCGCCTGTCTGTACCTCTGCCTGCCTGTTTCCCTGACCTCTGTTCTGTTCTCTCCCGACCACCTATTCTCAGCCTAGCCCTCTTACTGCCGACACCGATCGCCTGACCCCTGCCTGTCCCCGGACTCCGAGTCCTGCCTGTTCCCCCCAGATTCCGACGCTGATCGCCTGACCCCTGCCTGTCCCCGGATTTCTAGCCCCTGCCTGTATTTGGAGAATAAAGCCGGGTTTTCCCCCCCTTGGACTGATCCGCTTTCGCGTCCTCCTTATTTTCCCGGTGCAGTTCAGAGAGCAATGTGGAACTACATTTTGGGGGACGGTAAATCAGCAATACAATTACAGAACAGGGTAATTTAAACGCAAGATATTCAAACGACATAGCCGTATAAAATTAACTTCAATAAGTTATCTCAACAGGAGATAAGTTCTACCTGCAGAACTGCCGTAAACAGAAGTGAGTTTTGTTGTGAATCTGCGGTTGATTACTTTTCCTCAAGGACCCGGATTGTGGGTCTCAATAATTTGAAATTCAATTGTGAAAGTTGAAATTGAATTGGGAGAAGTGAATTTGTAAGTATTAAGCATTGCATTATTCAGTTTGTGCAATTCAGAATCAAATACAGTCAGCTTCACTCTATTGCTACAGTACTGTGCTCTGTTATGTTCTCTGCTGTGGTCGGGCAGTTCCGTTTTTTTTTCTGTCTTGCGCCGCTCTCTCTCCCTTTCGATCCACTCAGGTCCGCCCCCCCATCGTCGTCGTTGCTTCCCAGTGGCGGATCGCTACCGGAACTTCTACCTACCTGCCCTTTTAAAGAGACGCCACCAGCAGCCACCCCTGGAGAGGGGTTTTCGAATTTGTTAGATCGCGATATATATAAATCTTGTGTAGTTCGGTTGCTTCGATTGTATATAGCTCACCTTGTTGGACATTGTCAAGTTGGTTCAGATTGGTCTTCACATTCACCTCATTGTTCTCTTGTTGTACAGTCCCTCCTATTGTAAATACCAGTAATCCATTTGTTTTCCATTTCCGTTTCATACACTTACACTGTGCATCACTAGGGGTGAGAGAAGAAATCGATGCATCTTTTTTCTTTCTCTAAAGATTCTAAATCGATTCTCAAAGATTCGGAATCGATTCTGTGTTCTATCAAATTGCAAGTGCGCGCCGGAAACATAAACATTACAATGCTCGCCTCTTACATATGCTGCTCTTCATTTGAATAATGGACAAACTACATCCTGCACCATCAAATTTAAAATCGACTGTGTGGCAACATTTTGTATTTTGTGAAGACAAAGAGAAAGGGGTCGTTGATAAAAGCCATACTGTGTGCAAAGTTGTGCCAAATTTAAGTGTTTTGGTAACACTACTAATATGAAGAAGCATATACAAGGTTCCACTCAAAGCTGCAGGAACGGACTTCTGTCCCGATCGTGCCCAGCGCCTGCTTCACTCAAAGGACCCTCGAGCAAGTAGCAAAGCTTTCATCCAATTCTGAAAAAGCCAAGCGAATTACCTAGTCAGTGGCGGGTTTCATTGCCAAAGATCTGCGTCCTTATCTGTAGTGGAGAATGAAGGATTTAGCTCATTGTTACAGGTGCTTGACCCAAGATATACAGTAGTGTGCCATCACGATGTTATTTTAGTGACACTGCAATACCCGCACTCTACAGGGAGACTAAAGCTCAAATTTTAGAATCAATAAGTAATATGGACACGATTGCAATAACATGCGACGCATGGACATCAATTTCAACAGACTCGTATGTCACCATTACAGCTCACTACATCACGGATGAGTTTAAGCTCGTGGCTTGTGTTCTGCAAACGCGGGCTATGAACGAAAGCCTTTTGTTGCAAACGAATGGAAAATTGTGAACAAAAACTTTTGTTTTTGTTGGTGACTGACAATGCCTCTAATATGGCTATTGCAGCACAGCTTGGCAAGTTTCCACATGTGAGATGTTACGCACACACACTTAATTTGGCCTCTCAGCGAGTGGTAAAGTTGCCGGCAGTTTCAAGGCTGTTAGAGTGAGGCGCATTGTAACGTTTTTCCATCGCAGCACAACTGCAAAGTATCATTTGGAGGAGAAACAAAAACAGCTTAATCTGCCATCTCATAAACTAAAATCTGACATCATCACTAGATGGAACAGCGCATATGAGATGCTTGAATGATTCATTGAGCAACAACCAACTGTCTGCGCTGCGCTACTGTCACCTGAGGTGAGAAAAGGAGCGCCTGAAATCTTCACTCTTACAGAGTCAGATATTTCATGTGCTGAAGATGTTGTAAATGCCCTCAAGCCTATGAAAGATGCCACCCTTCTAATGTCAGAGGAGAGCAGCCCCACAGCATGTTTGATTGCTCCATTGCCTGCCAAGTTGATCCAGGACATGAAAGAAAACACTGAGGAAAAAATCAGAGAGATGAAGAGGGTCATCAGTGAGGACCTCAGCAGAATGTACACCACTGTGCAGGAGACCAATCTTCTTTACAAATGTGCTTCTCTGGACCCGCGTTTAAAGGAACTGCCTTTTCTTTCCAAAAAAAGAGAGAAGAAGCGTACAAAACAGTGATTACTGAGCTTCATCATTGCACAAGGTAATTTTTTTTATTATCAATTTCATAATATTAAAGCAATTGCAACAGTACAATATTACAAGGATTGTTGTGTAATTTCATGTGAGTTATGAAATAAATAAAATTTTCTAAATCTTTATTAGTCAATGTGTATGACCGCAACCATTTTACTTAATAGTTATGTTTGATCTATAATATGTTTATTTTCCTCTCTTGTGATTGATTAAAAGCAGGAAGATAAGGCAAAAGAGCAGGAAAATCCAGAAGACTGCAGCGACAGAAGCCAACAGCTCAGTGAGCCCACAGCCTAAAGTCGTAGAGAATCAGGATGACCGTCCTTCTACTTCAACAGGAAGAGCTTCATCTTTGCTTCACTGTCTGCTGGGACAGACCTTCTCTGATGCTTCTGTTACACCACATCATCACACTCAGCCCATGCCATAGCTAAAGAGGAGATGACCAGATATCGGGGTTCTCCACCACTCACTCTATCTGAGGACCCCCTCAACTGGTGGCGTGTAAACAAGGTGTCTTTTCCTTTGCTCTCCAAAATGGCAAAGAGGTATTTATGCATTCCTGCAACCAGTGTTTCTGCAGAGAGAGTCTTTTCCACTGCAGGAGATATTGTTACGGCCCAGCGAAGCACACTAACGCCTGAACATGTGGACCAACTGCTTCCTTCACAAAAACTTGAACTTGGCAAACTATGTCACTATGGTGAGATGTTGGATATTTAATTTATTTAATTTGTATCTTGATATTTTTTGCAGTATAATTGAAAGATAATTCATTGCAGCTCTGAAGATAATTCTAAACGTTCTAACCAAAAATAAATAAAAGACATTACTTCCTTTGTTAAAAGGTTCTAAACAAACTGAAAACAACCCATTTGTTGATTTGTTGTTACAACTGACTGGCTCAGCCTCACGCAAGTTCGTTTCTCTCATAAATGCTTCTACATCGCTACGCATCGGAAGCATATTAACGTCTAATATGTCCTATTTTCTCTTATTTTCTCTAATATATTGGGTAATATGAGTGTAATTGTGACTAAATTGTGTTGTTTCATTATTAGAAGGCTCTAATAATGCTAAAAACCACATTTAGAAGGTCGTAAACAGGTTTACTATGCTCTAACTACGAAAATATTCGATTTATAAATAAAGAATCCTATTCACTTTTCACGGTAGAGTCTGGAAAACGAGGGACAACTGTATACGCAATTCAGATTCAAATATACGTGATTCAAATTCAGTTTCTGGAATTCAGATCCAAAGTGCGTGTAACGGTAAAAAAGCTGAATTTTACATGAAATCTTCTCAGAAATCATTTCATATAGTACAGACATTTTATATAACATTTACCTCACTCGCTTTCATGCCGTCTTTTTCAGTGTTTTTTTTAAATCTGTCAGTTACGCGGTGGCTAGGTGCAGAAACACGTGCGTTAATTCTGTATCAGTAATGGACCAATCAATAAAGTTTGTGAGTCAAGTACTGATGAAATACCCGGATGTGGTCTCGTTTATTGGAGTTCATCGAGTACACATTGGAGACAATTGACTTAATGGACAGTCAAATAGAATGCATTTCATAGAAGTTTTGGATAGAAACGAAAAAGCGGACCTGACACATCAGTTGGGCTGATATAAACAAAAACATAATGCCAAACGTACCTTTGTTTGAATTAAAAAATATTTATTAAATATTTAAGTGTCAGGGTCGGTGCCTGTCCTTACCCCTTTTGGCAAGCTGTTGTCATTGGCCATCCTGACCCCTCCTGTGTTCCTTACCACTGGTATGCTCTGTGCACTCTCTAGATTGCTGCCTAGCTCAGTGGGCTAAGTATGTATTTTGTAATGCCCAGCAGCATGGGTTCAAGGCTGGCCTTAGGCCAGTCTTATCTGTTTTGTATTTATTGTTTTGTATGTTATAGGTTTGCCCTTGTTTCCTGTCTTGTGTAATAGTTCTGGTTCTGTTTTAGTCTAGTGTATTCCTTTGGTTTCAGTTAGTGTTTTAGTATCTGTAGTGTTCTCCTCGTGATTTACTTTGACGATCCTCACCTGCTCCTTGTTACCTGTAGTCTTGTTAATCACACCTGCCTCATGTTAGTCGTTTGTCTTCGGTGTATTTTAGTTCCTGCCTGTGTCCTGTTCCTTAGTCGGTCATTGTATTGTTCTGTTCCGCAAGTAGTTGTATTGTATGGTTTTAGTGGGTTCTTGGTAGTTGTTGTATGGTTTCTGTACCTGTTTAGTGTAACCCCTGTTTTCAGTTTTTTTTTAGTTGGTTTATTCTGTGTTTTTGGTTTTTGTTGTGACCCCTCGTGGTCTGTTTTCTTTTGTAGTTTTCCCCAGTCTTTCTGTTCCCAATAAACCCCTTTTTGTTTTGGAGCCGCAAGTGGGTCGTCACCTTTTTCCCCCCCGAATCCTGCCTGCACCCCGCCGTCGTCGGATTCCTGACATTTAAGATTCTTATGCTACATATGTAACCTTCAGGGAACATGCAATAAAGGTTTATGGTTCTATAAAAATAACCTCAAGGGAACATTCACAGAAACGTTTGTAAAAGGATACAAAAACGTAACCTTAATGGAGCCTTCAGGGAACATTCCATAAAGGTTCTCGCAAGGTTCTACATAATGTGTCCATGTTTGCTGGGTAATTAGAGATAGAGAAAGAGTCTGTGAGTGTGTGTCTTTGTAGTTTGAAAATGCACACCTAGATCTTATGTTTGCGAACGTTCATTAATTAAAAGATTTTCTGTTTAGTGTATTTACTTACTGACATCATCGCTTCCTTCTTTGCAAATGTACTGGAAAAGGGAGGAGCTTAGCTGACATTGGAAAATGGTGAAGACAAACATTTGACTCACCCATTACGATAGCAAAGCTGAATGAAAAGACATTTCAAAGAGTGACGTCAAAAGGAGCTGAGAAAAGGCGAAAGACAAGAGCCTTATCTCGACAGAACTGAGGAAAATCTACATAGTATTAGCATGGATGGGAGCAAGATATCCAATGTCCCACCAGAAATGGCTTATCCTCCACCTCCTTACTATGAAAACACCCTGGATATAATCAATTCTGGATATAATCCCAACCAAGGGGTTTATGTTCCACCTCCACAGTATGAAGTTCAGTATCAACAAGGAGCCTCCGTTGTCACAAGCGAGTCGACGGTGTTTGTGAACCAGGTACCATTGAGCCCACCTGTGCCAGACTACCTGGGATACTCTATCTTCATCATGCTGTGTTGCTGCTTGCCGCTAGGAATTGCAGCTCTTGTCTGCTCGATCTCTGTGAGTATGAAAGGCATATTGTTGTTGGTTTGTATTCTTTCTTGAGTATTTGGGAACACTTTTTGTATAAATCCATTATGGTGGGCAAACATTTAATAAGCCTGTATCAATGATCCAACCACTTATCCTGTTCAGTTTTGTGGGAGAGCTATATCATTATAGTGAATAAATTCGCATACTTTGGTTGCTAGTGCTTCATTATTGTCATAGTAAATTGTTTTGAGAATGCTAGAAATGTTTCAATTAAATAAGCAGTCCATGTAGGTGTCACGTTGTGAGAAGAGGAATGACCCGAGATGCAGGCTGTCAGGGCAAAAAACCCTCACAGGGGCATTTATTACCAGGATAAGGGCATTTACAATGAATGTACAGGGATCACAAGACAGACAAACATAGTATAGGGAGCCAGACAAGGAACAAACACGAGGCAGACTCGGGAGAGGAGCCGGGAGACGAGGCAGACTCAGGGAAGCAGCCCGGTGTGGATCCTGGCAATGAGGAAGACTCAGGCGAGGAGCCAGGTGACAGCCCAGGTAACAAGGAAGACTCAGGCGTCTCTGGGGTCGCATTGGGCTCAGACGAGACTTCTGGGAGCGCACTGGGCGCAAACGGGACCTCTTGAGACTTGCAGGACCCGGTGTGTGTGTCCGGAGACTGGCAGGACCCGGCGGGCGCATTGGGAGACTGGCAGGCGAACAAGGCACAGCCGGGACCTCAGCGAGCTGGGTGCAGCAGCAGCGGTGCCAACATAACCTAAATCGGGCACAGCAGCAGACACTTCGTCCGGATCAGCTGAGGATTAAGGGGAGGAGCCAGCAGCAGCCAGGTAGATACGGACGGCGGCTCTGGGGGCGCGGATGGCGCCTCTGGGGGCACGCAGGGCATGAACGGTGCCTCGACAGGCAAATGGGGCACAATGGGGTTCTCACCGGGACTGGGCACCCACCCAGCTGCCGTAGCAGCACTGGGGCTGGGTGCGGCGGCTGCAGCAGAGTCTCCCAGGCTGGGTGTGATGGAGGCAGCAGCGTCACCCTGCTTCAGCCTCCATTTTTGCCAACGAGCCTGGACAGAGAGCATCGGGGAGATAGAGGGATGCACAGTCATCAGGCCTGGATGGGGGCTCGGCGGCGCCAGATCCTGGACCAGATGCGACAGCGGCGGCATCATCGGGACGGTTGTGCGGGATGAGCCCCGCTCTCGAGATCTTGCACGGCTTCTTCCGTGACTGCCAAGAAGCCTTTGATCGCCCTGGGCAACCTCCGTTATCCAGTCCCCCAGTTTCACAAGTCTATGCTTCATATTCGGACAGCCCTCCGCAGGACTGAAGGGGCTGGCTCATCTTCATCTGCACCCATCATCTGTTGCCAGAGCCAGTCCTCCTCGGAAATTGGTTGGTTCCCTCGCCAGATGTCGTCATCCTCCAGGTACAGTGGCTCCAGAGGATCCGAAGAACAGCCGCGGGGTAGTTTTTCAGTAGGTCTGGTCATTCTGTCACGTTGTGGGGAGAGGAATGACCCAAGATGCAGGCTGTCAGGGCAATAACCCCTCACGGGGGCATTTATTACCAGGACAAGGGAAACCACAGGAATGAACACAATGGGCAGCATTTACAATGACCGGACAGGGATCACAAGACTGAGACAAATTAATATAGAGAGAGAAGCAAGGAACAAGCAAGGCAGGTGTACTTGGTTAACAAGGGGATTGGAAAACGAGGCAAAACTAACAAGACTCAGGCCACGCCACTTAAGCCACGCCTTTGGGAAACATAGGGCAAAAGACACACAGGGCAGGGCTGATCAGGACAGTAGGCACTAGGGATGTCCAGATCCGATTACGTGATTTGAAATCGGGCCCGTTCATGTAGTTTCAGACTCAATCGGAATCAGTCGTTACCTCCCGATCATGACACAGAAACAGCAACGTGTGTGGCATGGCATCACTTTATTGCAAAGATGCTATTGGTTAAATGGTATTTTAAGTTGAGGTGCTACTTGTTTTTATATTAGACTTTTTTTTTATATTTACGATTGCACTAAAGTCCAAAAGTGAAGAATTTATTTTATTTATTACTTTATTACTTGAACAATCAATTACTTGATTGTTCAAGCTACCTCACAGAAGTGCTCTGTTTTTTAACAGAGTTGTTGAATGTTAAAATAAGGTGAATTAAATAAAAAATAAGGAACATCCTGTATCTGTTTCTTCGCTCTTCTTTATTCTTTTTTTATGTATTATAGGAGTATCGGATCAGGACTCGGTATCGGTAGATACTCAAAATCAAATGACTCGGACTCAGACTCAAGGGCAAAAAAAACGTGATCGGGACATCCCTAGTAGGCACCTTATGGGGCCCTCAGAAAGATTATTATGTACAAATGTGCCCATTTACTTTGAAAATACATTCATTATTTAAGCTGAACTACACTGTAAAAAGTGTACCATTCTATACTATAATGTCTGATGAAACATCTACTGGTGGAGTTTTTGAGTGATGTTTTACTTCTAAATTAGTTTCTTATTAATTTTTTTAAGAATTTTGGTAACACAATTTGTTAACATACCTCCAAATTGCATTACTATGCATCTGTAATGTTTTATAATGGTCAGTATAAGAATTTTAAAAAGAATTCTAACATCTACTGTTGACAGTCATAAGGCATTATAGTGTTGATTATAATACTTCATATGCTCCTTCATCAGAACAGCTCATAATGATTCTACCCATTCTACATAAAAAAAATTATAAAACATTATAAATACCCTGCTTCTTTTTATCAAGAACCACGAAGACTGTGGTTATACTGCTGAAGTGTATTCATAACTGTTCATTGTCTGCTTCAAGCAAAATAAGGAAACATTCAGAACTGAAATGTTTATAGCTAGGTATAATGTTTGAAGGTTTCAATGAATTGCATGGCAAAAGTGAAACACAAATGTATTATTTGCCATCATTGTAAATAAGAAGTTGTTCTTAAATTTATCTGACTATGCAAAACAACAAATTTCCTTTCCAGTCACTTTCTTCATTTTCTGGTTTCAGTTTTTCCTTCACATAAAATATTTACGGTACTTTATTGTTTGTTCTGAGTAAATATAGTTCTCTTTCAAACATTCACTTGGTATCTCACTATGGGATACACCTCTGGCGTGTCTGACCACGGAAGCACCAATGACACCACGTCCGTCACAGACAGACCAGTCACAGCCGTGACATGGGAGCCCTGCCTCCCCATATCTACTGCTGCAGCCCACCAGTAGGGCATTCTCGCTCTCTTCTTCTAGCTTTCCTCAGCACTCCAGGACAGTACTGTCCCCTGCTTAGTGTTCACAGACGAGCTGTCACAGCATACGTCACCGAACTCAGGTTCCACAGTAAGTCCTGCTCACCTCAGTGCTGAGCGACCTCTCGAACAGACAGCGGAATTAACCTCACTCTCTTTTCGGGTATAACTCCCACATCAAGCCGAGTTATCTTCATTAGCTAACACATCAAGGCAAGCTATATCCTTCATTAGCTAACGCATCAAGGTGAGCTATATCCTTCATCAGCTAATGTGTCAAGGCGGGCTAATTTGGATACTCACCTTAGGAGTTTGCTGCTCTGAGCCTTCACTATGCTCTTCATGGCCTCTTCCCCCCCACCCGGGACCCTAGAGGGGTCAGGGATGTCACATCCCACCACTGCCCTGCCACCTGCGGGCTCATGACTTCAGGCAAGGATCCCCATCCCATGTGCATTGCGTTGCCCAGGCGTTGCTTGTTAATCCTGGCGACTGTGCTCATTGCCATGCCCTGCTTAGAAGGGTGCTTTTAGAGACGACCCATGTCTGCCTGCACTCTCCGTCGCGGGCATCCACTAGCTGGGGCGATATAATGGACGTTGAGTCCCCCGGTCTGCCACTGCTGTTCAATCAGCAATTATTTGCCAAGGGCGGTGAGCCAGGGATCGAGCAGCTCATCCGCGATGATCCTGAGGAGGATGAAGACGATGCTATCCCCCCCGCAGCGCAGGCATCCAGGCCCCTGAGCGCACAGGGCAGCGAACTCTGCCCCCGTCGACGTCGATCTGATCGAGGTTTGTAAATTGGGCATTGACTGGCCCACGCCTCAGGGCAGCCTTGGGGTCGAGAGGGACTTTCACAACATTAAAAGACTCCCCTCTTAGCTGCTGCCTTGCAGGAAATCACTACCTGCGGTGCCTGCGTGCTTAGCAGAGACTAAGCGCTTTTGGGATAAACCCTTTTCCAGCCATGTACCCATCAAGGGTTACTCGGTGCTGTATGTCAGCGGCATGGAAGAGTTCGGGCTCTCCAGCCCACCCATGGTGGAGCCTTTGGTGGCCCGCCACCTCCATCCGACCAGGAGGGTGTCGTTCTCCACGACCGGCCCTTCCCTCCCACACAAATCGGAGTGCTTCACCGCCTCTGTATATCAGAAGATTTTCTGTGCTATCGGTCAGGGTGCTGAATGCCACCTCGCTCCTGACCACGTACCAAGCGGAGCTGTTGGAGGAGATGGGCAAACAGGTAGACTCTGGGACCCCGGACCCAGCTATTTCGGAGAAGATATGTGTTATCACAGATCTGAATTTGCGCGCCTCCCGCCGCGCGGTCTAGTGCTGTGGGCGAGCGATGGGTCTCGCTGTCGCCAGCGAGCGAGAATTCTGGCTGAATCTGTCCAGCCTGAGCGACAGGGAGAAGCTGGACCTCCTCGATGCCCCAGTCGGCCCAAAATATCTTTTCGGTCCGACCGTAGAGGCTATGCGGCAGAAATGCGATCTCCAGAGAAAAAAAGGAGAAGCTTTCGATTTCTGTCTGCCTCGCGAGCCAGCCCGCGCCCCCCTCCCCCTGCCGTCAACTGCCCTGCACCCCCCTGCAGACTTGGGGGTACGGAGCAGGTGCCCACCGCTCATGCCCGGGGGCAGACAGTCCTTTGTCGTGGTCGCCACTAAACACCGACCGCCCCTCCCCCTCGGGTGAGAAGACGTGGCGGCGAACTTAAGGGGCATCTCCTGTCATCGGGGAGGGACAGCAAACACTTCAAGCTTCCTGGTCTGTCCTCGCCCTGGACCGCCACACCGCCCCCCCCTTCCGCAAAGAGGGCAAAGTTGTGTGCGGCGGGCGATCATCATGTTTAGTGTTCAATGGCTACCCTGGGTCCCCCATTGCACTGCATGGCAGGAGCACGAGTTCCCCCAGCGCTCAATGGTGCCCTCTTGGATGGTAGAATATCTTGGTCTCCAGATAAATTCTATGTCCTATCGCGCTAAACTGTCAGAGAGATGAGTAGCGTCATTCAAGCGCTGCCTCTCTCTGTTCCACAGGGGCAGTTCGGTTCAGTTCAGAACCTGTCTCTGCTTATTGGATCTGATGGCCTCTACCGTGGCAGTGATCCCCTTAGTGCTGCTAAGTATGAGAGACTTTCAGCGCTGGATCTCGTTGCTGTGCCTCTGCCCCCACCGCCACTTCAGCCGCTCTGTGACAGTCTCAGGAGACTGCCTCAGGGCTCTCTCTTGGTGGAGAAATCCAGTCATTTTCAAGACCGGCACCCTGCTGGGCATAGTGTCTGCAAGGGAGGTGGTGAGTACCGATGTACCCCTTACGGGCTGAGGGGCAGCTTACAGGGGCAGGACAGCCAACAGGCTTTGGCCATCGCGGCTCCGCGATGCTCATATGAATTATCTTAAGCTGCTTGCCGTGTTTCTAGCTCTTGAACACTTCCTCCCTTTTCTCCTCAGTCGCCATGTCCTGGTCAGATCGGACAACACGACTGCGGTGGCTTATATCAATCGCCAGGGCGGGACAGCCTTACTCCTGGTGCTGACCTCTGCAAAGCATGTCATTGGATCAGCCTATAACTGCAATGTCATGAAACTGAGGGCTTTTCTTGTAGAAGAGTGGTGGCTGCATGGTTTGTGTCCCATTCAGGCGCTGCAGATTTACACCGACAGGACAAAGTGATTTAGGAGGAGCGACCAGCTGTTTGTGTCCTGGGCTCCTTCTCACAGAGATAGGCCTGTTTCATCTCAGCGTCTGTCCCAGTGGCTGGTGGACGCTATTCACTTGGCGTATAGTGCCGTGGGTCTACGGCCCCTGCTGGGTTTGAGGGCTCGTGGGCTTTGTTTAGAGGTATTATGGTACATGATATTTGTGCTGCTGCTAGCTGGGCTACCCCACACACATTCATTAGATTTGACAGACTGGACGTCACGGCGCCATCGCTGGTGCTCGCGGTCTTGGATGTCGGGTCGGGTGCTGAACTCGTACAGTAGTTTTACCGCGTCCGTTCGGACGGTGTGGCTTTGGAAAGCATGCAATACGGGAGTTGTCTATATCGCTCCCGAGCGAATGTTTGAAAGAGAACGTTAGGTTACATTACGTAACCCCGGTTCTCTGATAACATGAGTGAGGTATCTCACCACTTCCCCCTCCTTGCATTTATTTGCACGGGGAAGAGCATGCTTGAGAATGCCGTACCGGTGGGCTGCAGCGGTAGATATGGGGAGGCAGGGCTCCCATGTCATGGCTGTGACTGGTCCCTCTGTGACGGACGTGGTGTCATTGGTGCTTCCGTGGTCGGACACTCCAGAGGCGTATCCCATAGTGAGATACCTCACTCATGTTATCAGAGAACCGGGGTTACGTAATGTAACCTAACGTTTTTCAAACTGGTTTGGCAAAAAGAATGTCCCTCACCCAAGTATTCATAAAATATGTACTGTAAAATTATGAGTGCAATAGTCGCATTTCTATCTTTGTTTATGATAAAGTCGAATTGAGCAACATGTGCTTGAGTTTTTAGACACATCCTGTCTCTGATTATTATAGGCCAATATTTTATATTTGCTTTTTGTTTGCCTCTCCAGACACGTGAATCCAATAATCGGGGTCAGCGGGACCTGGCAGAGAAGAGCTCACGTACCGCAAGGATTCTCAATAACACTGGCCTGGGCATCGGCATTGCCTTGAATATGATATGGATTGTCATTGTAATTCTATATGCATTATATACCATTTATTATATAAATGACTGATATCCGTGCTACCAGTTAAAATCGTCAACATCGTTGCTAACCTTGTCTCTACAGTGGTGTTCAAGCAATTTTTTACTAATTGGGTACTACTTTTTGCTAGTTCATCACTTACAATATATACTTTTAAATATTTTTTTAAGTGTGATGAAGGTGGACCAGTACTTAAGAAATCTTCCACTGTAATGAACTTTTGACCAATTTGCAATCTTGTTTCTTGAATAAAATTAAAGAAAAAACTATGTTCAGATTACTGAATTCTTGCATAATAATTATATTTTGGAAAATTTTCAGTCAGGGTTAAAGCCTTCCATAGCAAGAGACAACAGTGTTAAAGGTAGTAAATGATCATAGGTGTAACACAGATGCAAAAAAATTTAAGTTCTATTGGATCATAGTGCCGTTTGACACTATTGACCATCAAATTTTACTACTTATCTGGTATGGTTTTGAACTGGCTTAAGACATACATACAGTAGCAGACAAAAGTTTTCAGATCATATTAGGTGCAGACTATCCCCTTTAAGGTCTTACAATGGAATAGCACAAAGCAGCATCTGTGGTCCATTGCTATTTTCCGCCTATATGCTCCCACTAGGTAAAATTACACTGAACAAAAATATAAATGCAACACTCTTGTTTTTGCTCTCATTTTTCATGAGCTGAACTCAAACATCGGAAAATTTTCCTACATACACAAAAGACCAATTTCTCTCAAATATTGTTCACAAATCTGTCTTAATCTGATTAGTGAGCACTTCTCCTTTGCCAAGATAATCCATCCCACCTCACAGGTGTGGCATATCAAGGTGCTGATTGGACAGCATTAATAGTGCACAGGTGTGCCTTAGACTGCCCACAATAAAAAGCCACCCTGAAATGTGCACAGTTTTGCTTTATTGGGAGGTGGTGGGGAGAGGCAAAACCCGGCGGTGGCCCCACCTCTCCAGTTCCCGGAAAGGGCTGGGTCACTTGCGTAGGGGCCAGTTCCCGCCCGCCCTGCCCCCTGGCTCGCCCTCGGGTGCCCTGTCGGGGGCTTGTGGGTCACCTGCGGTCCCTCTGTCTCCAGCTCGGCGGTCGCCTGTGGATCCCCCTCCAGTGCCTCCTCCGTCGCCGTTGCTCCGGCCTCCGACACCTCGTCGATTGCCTGTGGCACCCCCCCTCCAACCTCCTCGGTCGGCGACGCCTTTGCCGGCTGGGGCTGCGCCGTTGCCTGCGGCGGCTATTCCTCCCTCCTCGCCTTCTGGGGTGCCCCTTCGCCTGTCCCTCCGTCTCCCTCCTCGGCCCCTCCTGCTCCTGCCTCCCAGCCGCCTGCTGTCCCTGCAGCTGCTGCCCCTCGCTGGGGGGGGGGCTTCCTCGGGCTCCCCGTTCTCCCCCGTCCCCTGGTTTTGTGCCCCCTGCTTTTCGTCCGTCTGTGTCTCCCCTGTTCGCTCCTCGTCCTGTTGTGTCTCCTGGTCTCTCTGTTGCTCCTTTGTCCCCTGTTCTGTTGCTCCTGTGTCTCCTTGTCCTGCCTGTTGTATGTCAGTTGTTGTCTGTCTTGCTTCCTGTGTGCTTGTTTCGTGTTTCTGTCTTGTTCCCGGTGCCCCGTGCTTGATTCTTCTGTCTTTTGGGTTCCCTGTCTTGGCCCCATGTTCCTGTCCTGTCTCCGATCCCCTGGTCGTGCCCAGAGTGCGCGCCTTTGGGGGGGGGGGGCTATGTCACGTTCAGCCCCGCCCTTCCTGTCATTTTCCCTGTTTTACCCTCAAGCGGGGCTTGATTTGTCGCACCTGTCCCTCATTGTTCTTTGCCTCATGTTTTTCTCCACTTGTTTGCCCTGATCAACTGCCTCGTGTTTGACCCTTGATGTGTTGCCCTATTTGAGTGAGTCTACTTTTTTTATGAAAACAAGTACTGAACAGAAAGAACGGTGTAACATTACATTTGCAACATTACAATATATACATTACAATGGTCCCTCATTAATTGTGGGAGTTACGTTCTAAAATAACCCGCAATAGGTGAAATCCGCGAAGTAGTCAGCTTTATTTTTTACAATTATTTTAGATGTTTTAAGGCTGCAAACCCCCTCACTACACACTTCATACACTTTTCTTAGCATCTTCTTTTGCCTTTTGGGTGCTACCGCAGGTGCCTTTGACGGTGCAAAACGTTTCGTCGACATTGTTGGGTTTGTTGGGGAGTCACACTGCTAGCAATCAAAGATTTATGTGAATTTGACAAGCTGAACCCATTCTGTACTGTACAGGAGACACGGCGCTGTATCATTTTCACTGTCTCGATCAACTTTTTTAATGAATATACAGTACTGTATATACTTTAATGAGCACAGTACTGTACTTGGAAAAAAAACGCGATACAGTGAAGCCGCGAAAGTCGAATCGCGAAGTGACGAGGGACGACTGTAAATAGAGAATAGAGAATGCTAAGATATACCCATTCCTTTCATCTCTAGCTAAGGCATACCTCACCACACCAGCTACCTCTGTCCCTAGTGAAAGGGTTTTTCCGACTGCAGGGGACATTGTGAATTTACTGCACATGCAAGCATTAGTTTATTTATTTGATGATTTTTTTTATTGAGTTATTTTGATGTGGCATTTGTTTTAAAAAACAATATTTTATTTAATTTCAGTTGCAATTTTAAAAAGAGGACATGTTTTGCACAGTTTGGAGAGATAAGGAAAATTTTTTAGTCAAAATGTGAAAAAATCATATTGTGAACCGTGAATCGCATCGAATCGTGAGTTGAGTGTATCGTTACATCCCTCTCAGTCTGACAATGCACATCTTGTGAAATAGGAACATAAAACTTTCAAATTAACCTGCTCCAGAACAGCAAGAGTATTGTACCATATAAAATAAATATGTATGCAACTCTTTTTCAGTGTTTTGAACAATGCTAAACTTCCAACTATTTAATAAGACACTGGTTTTGTCATTATGAGTGATTGAATGTAAATAGTGTGCATGTGTGCATGCATGTGTGGGTTTGCATAGATCACATTTGAGGTTAAGGTTAGGGCTGGGTAGGGGTTAAGGGTGTCATGATTGGGATTAGGGTTGTTCCCATAGAAATAAATGGAAGGTCCCCATTTAGATAGAAAAAACGTGTGTTTTTGATATTCGTTTCAAAACCAAAATTACAAAAATGGATAACGAGTCGTTTTCCGATTTCCCATTTTGCCGTCAAATCGAAAATGAGAAACGAAAAACGAGAACACTTTCCATTTTGTTTTTTTCATCGAACGCATATGGCATGACCCGGAAATGACCATTACACAAAAAAAATATATATATATATGTCTATGCCAGTGCTTGATCCGTCAGTATCGCATTGAATCATGGGATAGCAGCACCATATTCAGAGTTATGCAAATAATCAGGGGGCGTTTCCCAAAAGCTCCTGTTAGCAACTAGCAACTAACAGCTGGACTAATTCAGTTGCATGGTTCCGAATATGTTAGTTGCTATCGTAGTTAGCGAGTATGCTTTTGGGAAAAGCACCCCAGATATTCACACTGGAAGAAACACAAAGATGGAGAAAGCGAAGAAACTGAAGTGCGATGCCAAGCAAATGTATATGCAGAAGTTACTGGCGATTAACATCGACCCTCACAAGATGACAGCAATATCTTGCCATATATATATATGAGGGATATTAAAAAAATTTCCGCACTTTTATATTTTCATTGGAAACTGTAAAGGCAGGAAGAGTAATAACTGGTCGTGTCTGACCATGTCATGTCACTAGTTTTGTCTGGCAAGTCGGCTACCCTTGCAGGTTAGAAGACTTGTCACCCTGTGGTGAAGATGGCTATGAAATTTATAAAATGCACGAAAGAGAAACAGCGATCTTTTATACGCTTTTTGTGGGCAAAAGTCCGCATGTGTCCGCTCAGTATGGGGATAAAGTTTTCTCTTGTAGAATCGTCTATGAGTGGATTGAAATGGCCGAGAATGTGACGGATGCAGAGCGCTCTGCACTGCATGAAAAGAGGTGTATCTGTACTAGGAAACTCCTGTATACACCACTGATTTTCGGGAGTATCTACAAGTACCACTGA
>JAODKM010000090.1:148157-178263 GCA_026780845.1 Petrocephalus sullivani | reverse complement strand
GCTCCGCTGGTGGGGGAGAAAGCCGGTCAGGCCTGGCAGGCCCAAGCGTATTGTGAGGGTCTGTTGGGAACGTCTGGGGGAATCCCCTGTCAGAAGGGGCTTCAACTCCTACCTCCGGCAGAAATTCTCCCACGTCCCGGGGGAGGCGGGGGACATTGAGTCCGAATGGGCCATGTTCTGCACCTCCATTGTGGAGGCAGCTGACCGGAGCTGTGGCCGTAAGGTGGTTGGTGTCTGTTGCGGCAGTAATCCCTGAACCCGCTGGTGGAAACTGGCAGTGAGGGATCCCGTCAAGCTGAAGAAGGAGTCCTACCGGACCTTTTTGGCTTGTGGGACTCCAGAGGCAGCTGATGGGTACTGTTAGGCCAAGCAGGACATCATTTTGACGGTTTCATTGCCTCGTTACTTAGCACAGTTTGGCAGATGACACAGATTGGTTTCATGGGGGGGGGGGACTATTGCTAGAAATAAAGCTGATTTTAATGTACGAGGTGTCGTAATTTCGAGTGCATCGTATAAGTCTGCATCATTAGATGGTTGCTTCCCAAAGAAAGAATCAAGACTTGCTTGCTTTGAACATGCAATGATTTATTGACAGCTCCCGTAACATGTGTGTGTGAATGAATGGTTTGAAGTGAATGAGACAAAGGGAGCAAACTCTTGTGGATGGGAAAGCTTAACATTCTGTAGCAGGGCTGACTTTTTGGCTTGTGAGCTACTTTTAAAATGACCAGGTCAAAATGATCTTCCTACATTAAAAAATGCTAACTGCTCTTTTGCATATATACATGGAGTCTACTTTATATATAGTATATGTTGGCGAACATTGCATCACTGCATGAACCCTGTAACAAAGTCTGAATGTCGCGCGATCTACCCGCACAACCGTCGCAATAAACTGGTTGATCGAAGTCAAGGGGGCGGGATGCGGCGCGTAATAACAGGAGCTCTGAAAGCAGAAGCACTGAAAGCGGACATGATCTGGGGTGGGTTTCCCAAAAGCATTGTAGCGCTAAGTCGTTTGTTATCGAGCACTTAAGATTGATCGTTAATTAACATGCCTTTCCCGAAACCATTCGTAGTTCAAGTAGTTCATTATCTCGCTCGTAGATGTATGAGTGATCCGACCCACTCATTATTTTCTAAGTAGTTCGTTGTTTGAACTTTTGCCTGCTGTCCTGTCACAGAGCCACAGAGATCGGCCAAAATACATCACAAAAACACACTGGTGGTCTTCTTGGCCAATGTAATAATGCCGATGATACGATAAGCGGTCAAAATTAATAACATGTACAGTTAAGACAAATATAAAACTATAACGTAGACTGTAAATTAGTGCAAACGGCACTCGTTGTTGTAACTCCTGTACGCATTTTCAGTACATAACAGGATTGTGCGCCATTCAGAATTGACTTGCGAATGACCATGAAAATGAAATGCAATTCATAAAATTGGTTGAAAAAACATAAGAACATAAGACGTTGCAGAATCACAATGAGCCATTTAACATACAGCATACACTGCCCCCCCCTATCACGAATATTTACGGAAGTAAAAAGTACCCGTTGGCGATGCCCCATGCCCCTCTGTTGGACCACCTGACTGAAAAGTCTGTGCAAGTCAATGAATACCACTTTTGAGGTGTTGCCTAAACAATAAATAATTAAGTAATACATAAATAAATAATAATTTTGTGTACCATGGTGGACTTCAAACAGCCATACAAAGTAACCCTTTCAGAACCCCATCCATCTGACAATCTAGCGATACTTGGAAGAAAAACTATTGCAGACTCCTCACAAATGACAACACATAAAAAGTTAAATATGCAGAAACAATAAATATATGACATGCAACAATCAAGGACATTTTACATAAATTGTCTCAGAGTGACCTGGAGAAAACCATGGTGCACATGATGCCTCTATCTAGTCCAACTTTGGAATGTTAGATGGCAAAGGATGGTGCAAGGATGAATTTGCTTGTGGCTGGTTATTGGGAGGCACCAGTCATTCTCTTAGTGAATACCTGCTAACTCCAGTGTTGAACCCCCAAACCTGGGGCTGAGGGGAGGTATAACACCACACACCAAAGAACACACACTGCTGGAAAGTGTGCTTTGGTCATGTGGAAGATGCAGGTGCCTAAAATGTCCCCCTGAATGTTGCAATGCTGTTTTTGTGTGTATTTTGCTGCACAGCATTGCAGTAATTATATTAAAATATATTTTTGGCCACCTCCTCAATAAGTCGTTTTAAGGCTCAGAAACAGGTTCTGTATTTAGTGAAATGTTATATTCCAGAAGTGTTGTCATTATAAACGTCTACTGGTTATTCAGTTCTGGAAGATGGATGGGTGGTTGTTGTCACTGTGAACTGATTCACATGTAAAACCAGTCTATCCAAGTTCTGGAAGGTTGTTCTGATGTTTTACCGTGATCATATTCTTCTCATTCCCGCCATGAATCGCCACCTTATGGTGGAGGGGTTTGTGTGCCTCCATGATCCTAGGATGTTGTCGGGGGCAATTGCCCCTGGTAAGGTCTCCCAAGGCAAATTGGTCCTAGGTGAGCGGCCAGACTAAGTTCATATAGACCCTCATCATGGCTACAAACAAGGATCAATTCAAATCAATTCAGTTTATGTGTGTGTTGTGATACATTACCATAGACAAAACAAAACAGTAGAACAGAGAAAATAAAATACTTGTAAAGAAATTAAAAAAGAAAGCCAATTGATAATGGAGGAGAGAAACCAAACACTCTCAAGTAGGGAGAAACAAAACCAAGGTCCAAGGACAACTGGCTGCCCAACCCCCCTGGGCATATTGACATCACTGAAACAAAGTGTGAGCTTTCTTGCTCAAAGTGAGAACTGTGGTCGAGGGCATAGCCAAAGTCCATCAATGAATCAGTTCTCTATGCCAGTCTTTTTCGGATTGATCCCGGGCATTGCTGGTCCTTTGCAGATTGACCCTGGGCATTGACCCCACCCCAGGCACCATCTGGACATGTGGAAAAGGCAGATAGCATGGATGGTCAGAACATGCATTGACAGTAATGGGCAAGCGTAGTGTCATGGATCCGGCAGCGACGTGGCATGGTGCGGGCAGGGAAAAACAAGGGTGACGACCCACTTGTGGCTCAGGTACTAGCAAAGGGGGTTTATGGGGAGGCTGAACATACCTGGGGAGACTACAAAACAAACAGACCATGAGGGGCCAAAGGAAAACACTGATTAATTAACAAAGGAAAGCACAGAAATAAACAAGACTGTAAAAAAGGTGCTGCGAGGGCAAGTGTAGCATTCCCGGCTGAACATAAGCACTTTACTCTCTAACTGATGCTTGATAAGGGTTTTAATATCCAAGACACCGTAAGAGCTGAATAAACACAAAACAAAAAATAGACATTTGCCTGTAAATGGTATGAATCATCACCAATGTTAGTAATAAACATATACAATAATGTATACGTATTTACTATAAATCACATTACAATGTCATCCCTTTTTAATATGCATTAAATTATATCCTTGCCTTACCAATGTACAATATTTTAATAATAATTTTAACACTGATCACGTATTTTTAAACGTATATAAAGCATTTACAACAACAACGAAGTGTATATATATATAATATATTTTAAACATTGACAACCTCTCCTTTAGAGTGCAATTTAAGAAACGTAAAATATACCAATGATTGAATAAACCCGGAATTACTGTAAACAATATAACTTATAAGATAAAACTACAGTGCTGATAAGGTAATATGTTTAAACTTTAAACAATCAAATTTACCACACAATATAACTGCTAAAACCGTACCTCGTGCCCTTCATCAGCCAGGAGCTGAGAGGTAGGAGAAAGCCTTAAATCGTGCAAGTTAATGTATGCTCCTTTCGCACACCAGCCAGACGCTTATAACGTGAAAGGACGTCTAAAGTGCGCGAACATTCACAAACAGCGCCACTGCACTTCCTTTTACGAGCTTCATAATAAAAGTCTCTGATATAAAACGCGAATACAAATGCAAAATAAATAAGAATAAAGTGTCCATTTTAGAATTAACATCAAGGAAGAAACAAAACACAACCATTACAGAGTTTTGCCTTATACATTTCCTTAAATAAAGGCCTTCCTTAAAAACTTTTATAAGCCATCTATGGCAACACTGCCCTCTATTGCTGGCGGTAAAGATGACGTCCCACTTCTGTGCTTGGGGGATTTAATGGTCGTTTACA
This sequence comes from Petrocephalus sullivani, assembly GCA_026780845.1. Lineage (NCBI taxonomy): Eukaryota > Metazoa > Chordata > Actinopteri > Osteoglossiformes > Mormyridae > Petrocephalus > Petrocephalus sullivani. Next base: position 174,017 of record JAODKM010000090.1, on the reverse strand, counting down.
GCAAGTCTGTATCAAATTTTTCTTGTGACAATTTCCTTCAGTTTAAGTGCATAGGGCGTGTTGTGATAGTGATTCCGCGTGAGTGTGACTCGAAATGAAGGCGGAGTGTCGAGGGTATAGTTTGGGATTGGGCCAATGCCGGCGTACTTGGAAGATCCATACGACATTAGCGCACGAATCGTGCGGGGCTGTCTCCGCAGGGCGAGGGCTTTTAGAGACCGGCAGAATCCGCTGCCGTACCCGGACGATATTCTCCATGAAAGGTACAGATTCTCAGTCGAGGGAATTCGTTACCTTTGTCAGCGGATCGGTCCGGAGGTCTCTAATGCCACTCACTGTAACAATGCCCTCACGATTGAGCAGACAGTATGCCTTGCGCTGTGCTATTTTGCCAGTGGCTATGTATTCCGTTGGTGATACATCTCAGCAACAATATTGTTAGCCGTGCGGTTCGCAAAGTGGTGCTTGCTCTATCTAAACCGGGGGTGCCCACACTTTTTCGGCTTGCGAGCTATATGAGCTTTTAAAATGACCAGGTCAAAATGATCTACCTACATTAAAAATGCTAAATATATATTTTATATATTATGTATTTCATATTTATATGTACAGTATATCTTGGCGAACCTTGCATCACTGCATGAACCCTTACAGCACAATACAATGCAATACATTTATGGTTCTTTACTTGGTCAGACTCCCCCACTCATTTTTTAATATCCCTTTTTAGTAGATATAAATTGGAAGGCTAGCTGGGTCACTTTGCTCGCCAGAGTTTTGCATTAGCAAACTCCTGAAGTGAGGCTTCAACCAGAGGAATAGTGTCCGTGGGTCTGAGCCAGGTTTCAGTTAAAAAACACAGGTCTGCACCAGTGTCAAGCGCCATGTCACTGACAAGAAGTGATTTGTTTCCTAATGAGCGAACATTCAATAAGGAACATTTCATGGTGGGTTTATATTGTGGCTCATTTATTCACATCAGTGGGATTGATATCAAGTTGTTTTGAGATAACAACATAAATGATCCCCTCCAATTAGGATGGAGACTGTCCCATTTATAAAAGCCAGGCCGTTCCCAGAAGAAGTCCCAATTATCAATAATGTTTTTCGATGCATACCATGTCTCTAACCAGTGGTTTAGGGAAAGTAGCCTACTATAGGTTACATCCCTTCTGGTATTGGTAAGGGACCAGAGACAAATTCCAGCATTTTGTTTTAGCTTTGGTGCAGATGGAAATTTATTTCCTCTTTAATACTTCAGATTGTCAGGACTTTATATCATTAGTTCCAGCATGGACAACCAAGGTGGAGACTTCATTGCTGGGGAGGGAGTCCATTTTCGCCTCTATGTTGGAAACTCTAGCCCCGGGGAGGCATTTTACAGAAACCACTCCATTGCGATTGTTAGAGACTCTTACGTTTCTAACAATCGAGTCTCCAATAACAAGCTCCTCACTCCAACTCGTTTGCTCATTAGCTCAGCTCCTCCACTAAGCTCATTCGAGGAAATTCAGTCCTGAGAAAACTCAGTCCATAGTCTTTTTAGCCCTGGACTTGAGCCCTTCAGTGTCCATCTGGGCGGTCTCTGGCCACCTTCCAGCTATGATATGAGGGTGACAATGTTCAAGTCCTCTCGCTGGAGTATCATTAGGTCAGAACCATCCTGGAATAGGCTATAGATCCATTCTTGATCTACATTGGCCGTGGACACCGTTGACGGGCACAGACTAGTGACTGGGCCCATTAGCCCACGTGGTGGGTTGTTAATGACACACTACGGCAGGACTTACTCTAATATAAGTCTGTTTACTTAAATGGGTGACTGCAACTGCCTCCTGTTGTAAGGGAATCGGGCATGCAGGGTGTGGAGCAGGAACACAGGAGCAGGACTCGGAATTTCCAGTAGTAAACACAGACGTTTATTCGTCAAGACCAGCAGGGAAAAGCACACCACGACTACAGACGTCAATGACCGGACTGGGGAAATGGACTTGAACACGGACTAAATACACCAGATCACTAATACACAATGAGGCACAGCTGGTAAAACACTAGGATTCACACGAGGGTAACGAGGGGGCGTGGCACACAGGAGGATCGAACGGGCAAGGCGTGACAGAACCCCCCCCCCCCCAGTCCCAATCCAGGTACTTCCCTTCCACCTCAGAGGATGGAGCGGAGTCAGGAGGATCGGGAGGCGCAGGGACAGGAGCAGGCGATACAGGAACGGGAGGCGCCACCGGGACAGGAGCTGGAACCACCGGAGCCGGGACAGGAGCAGGAACCACCAGAGCCGGGACAGGAGCAGGAACCACCGGAGCAGGAGAAGCAGGCGACTCGGGAACAGGAGGCGCAGCGGCGCCATCTCCTGGACCGGACAGGGGCACGGCAGGCAGCCCCGGGGATGCCCATGGGCGTGGCTTCTCCTGATCCTCCTCAGCTACAGGCAACTACCAATAGCCATCTCAGAAGTCCAGCGTACTGAATCATGTGACTCCAGACAGTGCATCTAATGTATCATTCACCCGTAGAAGAGGATAACAGTCCTTAATTTAACTGTGACAACTTGTTACCTTGAGCTGTCTATAATCAACACAAAATATCCAGGTGTTCTTTTTCCTCACAAGCACCACAGGGGATGACCATGGACTGCAGCTCTCTTCTATCTATTTGAGCAGGCTTTCCACCTGCCTGTCAATCTCTTGATGCTTGTCCAGACTTTCCCTATAAGCCCGCTGTTTAATGAGGGGGTAATTGAGGAACAACTGTGTGGGCCACTATTAACTCAGAATTCTCCCTAATGTCTGGTTCCACATAACCCCCATAAGGCTTTGGGAGCAGGCCAAATTTATTGGCCCCCTCTACTTGTACCAGAACAATCATTTACGTCTGGGGTGGTATAGTAACACCTAACGCCATGGATATGTTACGAGACTGTGTAACAAACTCTGTAGAACAGAGCCCCCCCTCATGGAATGGCATGATGACAGACCATAAAGTCTAATCCCAACAATACAGCTTGGGTCACCCCAAGAACCAGAGATCCTTCTTGCATCCAGTATTCTACCCTGATGTGCATGGGCAGAGTCACTGAAGCCAGCACATCTAACAGCACAGAAACATCCATGGTTTCTACCACTCACTGACAAATGCAGTAATTGAGGAACCTTCATTTCTCAGCTGTTTGTTCCATTGCATTGTGCTTATCTGCTTATGTGGATCATCACTCGTACAGTGAAGCTTAGCAGACTGTGAAGGTTCCCTGTAGCATGGGGAACTCTTCCACATCATAGCACCCTGCTCCCCATACTACTGTGTGGGATCGTGGGCTGAACCACTGTGACTTGGAGAACAACCCCTCGGGCGAGTACTGCAGAATGGCAGCCGTACTCCCCACATTCACACAGGCAACCTCTACTCTGTTGTCAGTAGGGGGAGGGACCACGGCGGCTACGTTCTCCCTGGTACTGCGAGACCTGTCAATCAGGTGCCCAACGGGATCTGCCCGTATTGTCCTCCAATTCTGTTTGCAGCTTATCCACCATTCCGCCACTTAAACGTCCAAGCTCTTCTTTTCATAACAGGGCCATGCATTTAAGCAAGTTTGAAAGTACAGCAAAAACAAAGTACAAAGTAAAAAACATACAGTTTCTGGCCAAATGCATCCATCAGTCCATCTTTGACATGGTTATAATCGCACTGCACTTCCCCCCACAGGATGTCCCACAACAGAAATGCAGCACCATCCAGCCTGGTAAGTCTGCACCGTCTGTGCTCGTACCGCCACTTCAAACTGCTTGCACCACGTAATAAAAAACTTAGTGGCATCTCCCTTGAACAGCGGCGGTAAATCCAGGGGTGTTAGAAAGGGAGGTGCTAAATTTGTAAGCACTCTCATCCATGTCATAGCTATCACCACAAACCTGTCTAACATGCTGTTCGTCCCTATGCACACTCGGATGAGCAGACCGATTAGCACCCTGCTAGCTCCAATAGCGTATTCTGCAAAAAGTTAGCCATGTACAGCAAAATGCCCACCATAAAAAAAAAAAAAATGGCGTGGTACAATGCAAACAGGACACCACTACCTCCAAGTAGCATCCGAACTAAAGGCGACTGTACTATACCACTTTTTAAAATTAGAATAATAATAATGAACAATGTTGAGCTCACCACATACCCCTTTAAATGTATTTTCTTCAATTTTTCTTTTCCGAAGACCCCATACAGCAACACGTGGCTAGGGTCCGTATCAGGGGGGCCCGTAAAAATATTACTTGCCTGGGGCCCGGACATCCATTGCTGTTATGTTGGAGTTGTGGAGCCCCGCCCCGGCAGCCAGGACATTTAGGCCGGCGATATACATCACACGATGTGACGCACATGCAACACGACATACGTAATGGAGGGAGCGTACAGACTACTTACTCACGACAATTTCGAGGATAGGTTATATGTGCATGTGTGTCCTTGCTATACTATACTATACTTTTGAGGACCAAAAATGTAATTTCAGAAAAATCTGTGAATTCAATCAAAAAAGTAAAAATCTGTGAATTCAATCAAAAAAGTAAAAATGCCAAAAGCCTAGTATTTTGTTTGGTTACTTATGGTAAGGTTGGGGCTGGGTAGGGGTTAAGGGAGTTATGATTGGGATTAGGGTTTTTCCCATAGAAATGAATGGATGGTCCTCACAAAGACAGGAATACAAATGTGTGTTGTGTGTACACACACACTCACACAACACTGTATATCAGGGGCAGCACTCTTGGGGATGGCATTCCACACTATGTGTGCAGTGCTTGCATGTTCTCCTGGTGCTAAGTGTGTTTTCTCCTGAGGGTCAAAGACATGCAGCAAAGTTAAATGGCTTATTTAAATGTGTGGCCTACAATGAACTGGCATGCTGCCAAGATAATTCCTCTACAATGTGATGTGTGTTCCTTTAGTTAGGCTCCAGGTTCTCAGTGACTGTGGATTAGAGTTGGCAGGATGTATATGATTGTCCTCTCATTATGGGTTAATTAATTCATCAAAAATTTAGTTGGTACATAAGCAAACACCCTGTGTTTAAACTGTTCACATGCAGAAATATAAGAGGAACAACCAGTGTTAATTAGAAACCTTTATTGATAAAGGTTGTGCAACTTGACAATTAACTACTGTTTTCTTTTTAGCTAGCTAGCTAATATTTTACCTAGCTAGCTAAGACTTTAGCTAGCAAGCAAGTTATGTAAAACACAGCTTTGTCGGCTGTCAAAAAAGAAATGGAATGGTCAACATTTCTAATGGTGACACACATTTAACCACCTACAACTTTTGTACTTTTTATGGAAGCAACTAGGCAGTTGGCTCCTCAGGGTTTCAGGTTACATATGTTCTCCACCTTTCGCCAAAAACATGGAAAAAATATAAATTATCAATATAAATAACATGAAAATAATTATAAAGGACACATTTCAAGGACTTATAAATTAGCTTCCTGGTAGCTTATGATATAGTAGAAAAGTCTCTCTCTGTGTATTTTGCTTATGTGATTAGGACTGAAAGCAGAAGTTAAGGAGACTGTGAATTGATCTTTACTCTTAAAAGCCACCTTCATACTTCATTCTTTCTTCTCTTTCTTAATCTCATCTGCTTCATTCTGCGTTTGTTTCCCCCACCCCTGAATGCAGGAAGGTGGGGCATCATCACTCAAAGCCTCTGTTCTTTTTACCCATAGAACTCTCACTGCTTCCCTCAGCGGTACACATTGTAGCCTTTGTAAAGTGTTTCTGGAACATTGTTGATTATAAAAGCAAGGCTGACATAGCAACTTTGGGCGCCTGGAAAATTTCGATGCAGTTCATTTACATGGACCTTGCTGTTCATTACTTGCACTGCTTATCACTTTTACTCCAGTATAGAAAGGTAGACAAATAACATACAATGTGAATGTAATATGATGCTACAATGTGAATGTAATATGATATTTTAGCATTCCAAATAGACATAAGAGTTGAATGCAAGGAATGCTCCTGGAACCAGTTTATATTCACAGTACTCACATATACAGTACATGTAACACCTTGTAAATTTCATCACATCTAATTATCTAAAACAAAGAAAGAAAATCATTGGGTATTTAAAAGGGACCTATTATACTTTTCTGGTTTTCCCCCTCCCTGTAGTGTTATGTAGCTTTATGTGCATGTACTGTTAACGGTCTGCAAAATCTTAAGGCCCAAAGTACATGCTAAAGGGAGCAACTCTGACCTCAGAAAACATCTCTAATCTGCGTGAAATGCCTTCTTGGAATTCCAACCCTTATTTCCATGACATGGTGTGGTCACCCCATTATATATACTTATTGGCTGCCTGCCTGCAAGGATCTGTCTGCAGACTGTAAGATAGGGGTAAATCATATAGGGCAAGCTGACCATTCAAACAAGCTGACCAATCAGAGCACACTGCGCTCATTGTGTATTGGGCTTAAAACTCTAACAGAGCATTTCAGACTGGAACACTGAAGCATATAAATCTATTCTAGTAGACCAGTGGAACAGTGGAAATGAGCTTAATGAGTCCCATTTAATATACAGTCAACTCCAATTTCCTTTCAAAGAAAACTTAATACGGTTTGTGATTATAATGAACGAACATCTACGTAAACAGAAACCCTGTGATACAACTTGTTGTCCAGCTTTTATTTCACTGTTGTGTGACAACATGATCTCCCATAACTTCAACATAAGATTACTTTTAATAAAACCATTCTTCTTTTTTTGGCACCATTAACCGTCCCACGGGATTTGGTGCCTCTGAATGCTCCTTTAAAAAGGCTGCTGTCTGTAGTAGCTAGCTACCCTAACGAGTAAAAAGGGGATCCCTCGGGGAGATCCCTCAGTGATCCATGCATTTGAACACCTACAAACCACAAAATGAAAAAAAAGGCACACAGAAACTGTGGTAAGACAATAGACAAAGATCGTTCTGTAAGTTCTGTAAATTTCAAAACATATTACATATTACAAATGAACATATGATAATTCATTAACACTAATGTACCAACATTGTTTTGGAAAATGTTTAAGAGCCCCTCAGTCACGTTTTTGTTGTAGTAGGTGATGTATGCATATGTGTACATGTTGTGTTCATGTGTGTACTGTATGTGTGTACTGCGCATACAGTAGGAGGCCAAAGGGAGGCAAAATAATCTTTGTGTAATAAAAACCAAGATGTACTTTCCTGTAACATGAATCCCTTTTTTTGTTATTCTCCTGTTTGGTGTTGTTATAGTACAATAATAATTGTGGTCATGTTTATATACATTTCAATTTTTCATACACATTTAAGTATATTCTGTCAATTTGGTATCAATCGTCAGCTATAAACATTAAAAATGATATCAAAATCTTCCCAGGCAGAATTCCCTCTGCTGTTTCTATATTGTAGGGATGATATGGCTTCAGTCGCCCTCCAGTCATACTGCTGTTCACTTTGACTTTCAGCCATATTCAGTTCTAATAATAACAATGAGAATAAACAATGACTTGATTATTACTGGCATGATTTAGGGCTGGGACGTTGACAGTTTCAGTCCAGCTAATGAAATACTCCCTTAAGAAGCTAATTTCACTTTTCCACCTTGACAACAATTAAACTGTATAGAAATGATAACTTTCTTAGCTAACAAGCCAACCAGTTTCTTTTCCATTTTTAAATTTTCTAGATTATGACTGATGAGTAAATATCCATTAAGAATCTTTTTGTAACTTGACAGGAATGTGATGTATGTCATTTATGTTTTGGTACTAAGCTAGAACTAAGAAGTGTAGAGGAAAATGGCAGCCCACTCCTTTCCTTCGGGTTGAGTCACCTGACAAGTCAATCTTTGTTGAATTACAAGGTATAAACTGGGAACGGCAGCAGTAATGTGTATGTGTGCGTGAGTATATATGTGTGACGGTCCCAGCCCTGTCTATAGCAAATTAATTCATAATAAAATAATCCAGTAGATGAGTTCAGTATCCAGCCAGTAACAACAAAACGACAAGAAAAATTAAATTAAGATTTAGATTCACAAATTAAACCTCTACAAAATAATCATAATTAATAACATAAATGTGCGTAACTTAGATACATGCACAAATGTTGACACTTATAAACAACATCAGGTTCTGTGTCACTGTGCAAGAAATCACAGTTATAGCATATTCTCAATTATAAATTAAAAAATACTTAAAAATGTATCATTTAAAATGAACATTCTAATTACAGAACAACCCACTAATAACAAATTCAACAATAACAACAACAGAAATATGGAAATAATATAAAGTTACAATCGTACGATAAATGAAAAATTATAAAGCACTCAAAATTAAACAATATAGTAAAATAAAGATTGCCTTTGTCAGCACTGTATTTTTAGTATGAATCTTTTTTAGATGACATTGTTGTTGTTATTCTTGTTGTTATTATTCTTTTCCGTAGTCACACCTCTGCATTCACTGCATTATTCCCATCACGTTCTGTCCACAAATCTGGCCTCACCCCCTGCTCCTCTAAACTGGCGTGGTCTTCCTGTTCAGCGTGTTGGTGTTGGACGCCTCCCTTTCTCGGTCTGCTTTTCCCAGCCTATCCAGGGTGCTCATTCCCCTGTCTCTTTCCATTGTGGACGACAGCAGAGGTGGGGGCTGAGACGATGGGGCAGAGGAGGTTGAGGTATTAAGAGGGGTATTGGAATTGGAAGAATTCTGGACTGATAAAGGATTGTTGGACTTGGAAAGAGGCAAAGTGCCCCCAAGGAGCACCCCACCACCACCTCCACCCTCTTTTGGAAAACAATTGTGCAGCTGGTACAAAGTGGCTCGATCCATTGTCCCATAGACTGGTGGCGCCCCTAGAGTGCCCACACCAGCCAGTTTGGGATCCCTCGAAAGGGTGTACATGGAGATGTCACCCCCTAGGGCAGAGTGTGAATGGGAGTGAGGGTTGGGTAGGGTAGAGACAGACATGGGCCCCACTGGCCCCTGTGACAAGAGCGCTGAGGGGGTCAGACCAAAACTCTTGCCACCTCCCCCCACAGGGGAGGGGTCACGGGAGCGCGAGGGGTCAGTGGAGCGCGAGCTGGAGCGGGAGCGATGGCGGAAGCGGTAGCTGGGTAGGCGCAGCATGGCGTGGGTGGTGCTTTTGAAGAGGTCGGTGCGTGAGCGACAGCGCAACTCTTTGTTCTTCTCAATATAGATGTTGACGGCCAGCACACCCACCATCTCGGCCAGGATGAAGGACAGGCCCCCAAAATAAAACGACCAGCCATAGGAGTAGTGCCATTTCTTGTCCTCATCCTTTTTGGGGGAGATGTCACTCAGCGCTGCCGAGATGTAGACGATGACACCAATGATGTTGCTAAGGCCTGGAGAATATGCAGTTTGAGGAACAAGAAGCAGAAAGACATTATACAGACATGGACAAATGTATTAATACCCTTACAGCTCACTGAAACAATGCTTCATTCCTCCTGAAAAGTGATTAAATTAAAATCAGTTGTATCATGTATGCCTTTACTATGTGTTAGAGTAAGCCAATAAAACTGTGAAATGATTTATTGTTTATTGTACAAAGATATGCTTAAATAGGCTGGACGGATTTGTTGGTACCCCTAAAAAGATCATAAATCATTACATTAGTCATGTTTCAGACTAGTTTAACCTTAACTACTATTGCAAGTAGGCTTGGGTGAATGCTGGCAGCCTTAACTGACGATATCGACTTTTGCTTTGAAAAAATATCCGTTAAACACGTTACACCTGCACCGAAGAAAACAGACGGCTGACCTGCCCATGAAGAAAAATACTAGATGGTTTTCTTGCTTGTTATCAACCCTTGCTGCTAGTAGTCCGGACGCTTTCCACTTCCATGCATTTAACACACAACCGAAAATTTTCTGCATCAGAGGCATTTACAACAACTAGAAATATCCTGCTTAGTATGCAGGGCGGCGCTTGGGTAGAGCATGCAGCATGCAGGACATGACATATAATATATCCTTCGCAACGATGACTGTTTTAGCTTTGATATCAATTCTACATTTATTTTGGATGTACCTGCAATATCAGCGATATAATGGAACGCCATATACTACGGAAGTGTATTGCATTCATCTGGAAATATAATCGTTTTTTTTTTTTGTCCGAATTAATGACACAGTCATCCTGTTCGATAAACTAACGATAATTCCATCTAAACTACTTAGAAACATTAATATTTCCCAATGTCTCAAACTAAGATAAAAAATTTAAACAGATTGAACTATGCAGATCATGCATCATGAAAAACAGAAAGGTTGTCTTGATAATTCAGAAAAATAGGAAAATATTACTCATAAAAACAGGATGATTAGCTCATTAATTGAGAAAAACAAAGCTGATTTTTTCCAGATGAATGCAATATGCTTCCGTTATATATGAAGCAGCTACATATTCTTCAGTTTTTGCACCAGTGGCATGATAGAAACGTCATTAACCAGCCCACTCGCTCGCACTGAATTCTTCGGAAAAATTTCTTGATCCATTCACACCTGGGGATCCATTGGAAATTATTATGTTAGGAACCTAGCAGGGTAAAGTCTGTTAAATGTCCGGTACATTACTGTTCACATATACAGCCCCTTGAGGTAATGTCTAGAAAAGTACCAGGTGGCAGCGCATGTCTGCAGCACATGTCTATAATTTTACACAGGCTCGGGCTTGTGCTCCGGCTTGCGCGGTAAATGAACGGTTAGGTGATGCATTTCGATTAGCGAGAGAGATGAGAAAATGGATGCTGATGAGGTGAAACGGAGGCTAGCCTATGGCGAATACGTTTTGGTTGCACTGGCGTGTGTGAGGTGTGGAAAAGTTTTGACCATGTGCATAATAAGAATAATGAGCCAGTGGGTTCTGTGAAATAGAGCTGAAGATTTTGCCAAAACTAGGGCTGAACGATTTATGGATTTAACATCGAAATCGCAATTTGAAACAATGCAATTGTCAAATCGCAAAGGCTGCAATTTAGGATATACATTATACAGCACGTCTGACCGAGGGTTTAAAACTGTCGTGCGAATAGTTTTGCAAATTAATGATTCCATCCTCCTTGTGTGACAGTCAGTGTAACCAATCAGAAGTGCCATGCTCCTCGCGTGCCAGTCATGTTCCCCAATCAGAGGTGGCCCAAAGTGACAAAAAGGAATTGTTTTATTTTCATTACTTTATTTAACTTAATTTAACACAGTTGCGGCTTTTGTGATAGTAGTTTTATGCGTCATTGTTCTCTGCTAATTTGACCCTTGTGTACATGGGACTTTTCGGAAACACTTTACTATGGGTAAAAAAGCGGCCGAGCGCTGTTTGCAAACGCAGCACTTAAAATGTGCATGTAAAAATACGAGTACTCTTCCATGTTCGAGTTGCTAGAGAATTGTTCTATGGTTTATTAGGTGTATGCTCTATATCGTTTTCTTCTTTTAGCTATCGGACCTTTGTCTACTACTTGGTCTTAGCTATATTCTGTCTATTTTATGCCTAACTTGCCTTTGTTTCTGTGTACAGCACTTTGTGTCAGCCATGGTTGTCTAAAAGTGCTTTTATAAATAAAGATGGTATGGTATGGTATGGTATGGTTTTTGTTAGAATAAATACATTTTGGATTCAATTAATAAATTTACAGTCTTATCTATGGATTAATGTATAGCACAGTTCAGATTTCAGTGTACAGTTGTGCTAAATTAGTTTTTTATACACAGTGAATACTGAACTGAGTTTTAAAAAAATCGCTAATGAAATTGCAATTGCAGGTTCAGTCGGGATGGTCCTGGAAGTCCTGTGACCAATGCGTCTCAGTCAGAAAGTCCAGAACCCAGTTGCACAGGGAGGTGTTGACGCCCAGCAGTCTCAACTTCTCAATTAGCTGCTGTGGGATGGTGGTGTTGAATGCTGACCTGAAGTCCATGAACAGCATTCTGACATATGAGTTCTTTTTGTCTAGGTGTGTGAGGGCTGGGTGCAGGGCAGATAGTATGGCATCCTCTGAGGAGTGGTTTGGGCAGTAGGCAAACTGAAGTGGGTTGTGTGTGGCATACAGTGCCGTTTTCATGTGCCTCATGACTAGCCTTTCAAAGCACTTCATGATGACAGGTGTGAGTGCTACTGGGCGGTAGTTGTTGAGACACATGATGGTGGTCTTCTTTGGCACAGGAATGATGGAGATGGCCTTGAGGCATCTGGGGGTGACTGCCTTGCTCAGGGAGATGTTGAAGATGTCCGTGAGGACGTCTGCCAGCTGGACCCCACATTCCCTGAGAAAACGGCCAGGAATGTTGTCTGGACCTGCAGCTTTTCGTGGGTTCACCAGAGACAGGGTTTTCCTGACGTCAGCTGTGGACAGACATAGCACTTCGTCATCAGACGGGGGGATGGTCTTCCTTGCAGACATGTTGCTTGTTGCCTTGAACCGTGCAAAAAAGTCGTTGTGGTCTTATAATCAGTGATTGTCTTGATGCTCTGCCACATGCGCCTTGTGTCACTGTTGTCCCTGAAGTGGCTATGGATCATGCACCCAAATGCGCCTTCTGCTTCTTTGATGCCCCGAGACAGGTTTGCCCTTGCTGTCTTAAGGGCTACATTGTCTCCTGACTTGAAGGCAGCATTGCGAGCCCTTATCAGCGCACGCACCTATGCGGTCATCCAGGGTTTTTGGTTTGCCCTACTGGTGACAATTTGGAGGCAATTACATCCTCTATGCACTTATTGATACAGCCAGTGACAGAAGATGCATACTCTAGCAGGTCAGTATGCTGTCTGTAGGTGGCAGCCTACTTGAACATGTTCCAGTCTGTGTGTTCGAAACAGTCCTGCAGGGCTGAGACTGCAGCCTCTGGCCAGACCCTGATGCACTTGTGAAGTGGTTTGGCACATATCAGCACTGGTCTGTATGCTGGCATTAAGAGATGTGGTCTGATAAGCCCAGGTGGGGGTGGGGTCGGGCTTTGTAAGCGTTGCGGGAGTTTATGTAAACCAATTTATTTTCCCCTCTGGTGGGAAGGTTCACGTGTTGGTAGAACTTTGGGAGAAATGTCTTCAGGCTTGCGTGATTGAAATCGCCAGCCACGATGAAAAATCCATCTGGATGAGCGGTTTGTAGATGGCTAATGGCTCCATGGTGTTACCACCAGGAGGAATGCAAACAGCCGCAATGATAGCAGCAGTAAGCTCCATCGGCAGGTAGAAGGGGCGGCAGCACAGCGCTATAAACTCCGCCATCTGTGAGCAGTGGCTTGTGGTGACTGTACAGTTTGCACACCGTTCCCTGTTTATATAAACACATAGACCACCTCCACGGGTCTTACCGGACAGCAAAGCTTGTCTGTCCGCGCGGAAAGCATTCAGACCGCCGAGCTGAATGGCAGTTTCGGGGATGTTATTATGGAGCCACATTTCCATGAAAATAAAAACACAGCAGTCCCTCATCTCACGCTGAGTGGTCCATTGCAGCCTGATGTGATCCAGCTTGTTGGCTCGCTTTCCGTGCTTCTGCTTCCTTTCACACCGCTTGCGGCGCCTCCTCCCCCGGGCATCTAGATCAGGCGCGGTCGCGTAGCCAAGCATCCGTAGCACTCCGTGGCTGCTCAGCTTCTCTCCCAATGCTGTGTCCAGGCGAGGCATAAAACTGTTTTCTGATGTCCAGCAGAGTTTTACGGGTGTAGGTCGGTATCTTGTTGGTGTTAGAAACAACATTTACTACTGCACCGTTTTGTTTGGTCCCGGAGCGGCCGCTGCATCCGTGCATACCGCCATCTTAATCTTAAATCTTAATCTTGTAGATAACCATGTTAAAGGTAAAGATCATCTCCAAACAGTTTAATGTTCCTGTGACTATACTAAAGGTCCGTGGGACTGTAGCCAAACCTCCCAGGACGTGGCTGAAAGATAAAATGCAACCCCAGATTGATTAAGGATAGTGCGGGTGGTAGACAAACAGCCAAGGAAAACATCCAAAGCCATTCAGGCTGATCTCCAAGGTCAAGGTATGTCACTGTCTGATTGCACCATCCATAGCCTTTTGAATAGCAATGGGCTCCATGGGAGAAGACCCAGGAGGACCACACTATTTAAAGAAAAATATAGAAAAAGCCAGATTGGAATTTGCTAAAATGCATGTTGACAAGCCACAAAGTTACTGGTAGAATGTCCTTTGAACTGATGAAACAAAACTAAAAAGCTTTTTGACAAGTCATATCAACTCTATGTTCACATATGGAAAAATAAACCTTTAAAAGAAAACACCGGATTTAAGGTAAAACATGGGGGGTTCTGTTGTGTTTTGGGGCTGCTTTGCTGTGTCTGCCATGGGGGGGGCTTGAATCTCAGCAGGGCAATGAAGTCTCAAGACTATCAAGACAACCTGGAGCAAAACATACTGCCTAGTGTCAGAAAGCTCAGCCTCAGTAGCATGGCATGGGTCCTCCAACAGGATAATGACCCAAAACACACAGCTAAAGGCACTCAAGAATGGCTGATAAAAAAAACATTGGACTCTTAAATTACCCTCTATGAGCCCTGATCTTAATCCTATTGAACATCTATGGAAAGATCTGGAAAATGCAGTGTGGAGAAGGCACCCTTCAAACCTGAGACAGCTAGAGCAGTTTCCTCAGGAAGAGTGGGCCAAGCTACCTTTTGGCAGATGCAGAAGTCTCATTATAGACTACACCGATAGCTTGTTGGCAGTCATAAAGATTCTGAAGATGTTGTAATAAAATATTAACTTACGGGTATGATATTTTCTGTCCATGCCATTTTCATTTCTTTTATTTTGTAAAATATTCAGTTCAAAAAGCAAATGCAATGTCTGATTTGTGTTAAACATGGAATAAACAACAATGGATGCCATTAACTTTTGTCAGTTTCAAGTTATTTCAGAGATAGTTGTGTGTTCTTTTTTGTCATGGAAGGGCACCAACAAATTTGTCCACATCTGTAGGAGAAGAAGCATAGTAGAGTGAACTAATTAACATAACAACTGAGCAAGCCACAGAGGACACCGAGTCCCGTATCACCTGCAGCCACAAAGAGAATGCCTGCCCCCAGAATGATGTTTCTCTTGCTCTTGTAAAAGCGGCTGGCAGCCACACAAACACCCCCCAGCAGGAGGAGAATGGCACTGAGGATGGGGAAGATGCTGGAGGCTCGCACCACCCCTGCAGAAATGCAATAAAATCCTCAGTCTAAGTTCATTATAATGCACACACCTTCTCCCGATTCTAACATTACTCAGGATGCTCCATTTTACAATGCAGCTTCCTTCCTGAAATATGGTGGAACTCCAAGAATCATCTATTCCATCTTAAATTTCACATGAGGTCATTTCACAGGTTCTATTTTTCAAGTAAGTTACAAAACCAAACTTCCACAAAGTCCACACGGGAATATTTAAGAATAACATAAATTGTCTTCCCATTCTTAAATGGGCTCCCCACTCTTGTTTTGTTTGCTACATTCTAATTGCTAATGTCCCTGTCTACTTCAGCTGCCTTGTCTTTACTACCAATTCAAAGTGTCATTGACGCTCTCTTACGTAGGAGATACTCTGCCCCATCGTGGTCATAGTCAGCATCTTCTGGAAAGTGATTTATTTGAGAACACACACCTCTTTTCAACCCTAAAATAGAGGGAAAGAGAGACAAGTTTGTTGCAGCATGTCAATGGCACACCTGGACACAATGTAATTTCGGTATGTTTCATTGTTTAGTTTTAGTATGTTTCAGTGTATCATTTCAGGCTTACAATGTCAAGCTCACACATATAAGTGATTTTTTTTGCAGTAACACTTGTGAAATGTTAATCCATTGGCTGGGAGACCAGTTGTAAGATTCCAGAAATAAATTCTACATATGCCTGAGCTTCAAGTTGGAAGTTAACAACATATAGTTAACAACAGTAAGTGGGGCAGGTTATTAAATCAGAGTACAGGCAATGTTTGTACTGTAACTGAAAACAGTTTTAGAAAAATTTTTTAATAAGATACCTATCAAAAGTGATTATACCAAATACATTAAAGAGATGCAAAGGGTTATGAAGTATAGGACAGATGAGTAAACTCAACAAGGAAAAAAAAGTAAAAAAATAAACTCTGGGAGACAAGGCTGTTGAGCTACAAAGAGTAGAGTGCCCTAAATAAGGCTTTATTTTATGGTTTAAGAATGATAGTATTACCAGTGAATGGAAAACTAATTTTAATTATCACAATGTAATATCGCACAGGTATTGCTGTAAATGACAACCAAAGTTTAAACTTGGTTTGTTTTAAGAAAATTACAATCTTTTCTGATGAGCGCAATACTGAATTAAAGTTCTGTGACTTTAATGGGGCAGAATAATTACTGTTAGTCACTGAAATTTGTCACACCAGGTTGTGTTCTGTAATCAAATCTGTGGTCACACTTTATTGGAAGAAGGGAGCATAGAGGTCTGAAGCAGGATGCTGTGATGCGTTGCTAAGCTGTATTTATGCATGCCACAGGCTCACAGAAACACACACACTCACACAGTTCATATATTCCTATTATTGTAGGGAGTCTCCATTCATTTCTATGTGCATAACCCTAATCCTAACTATGATAACCCTAACCTTTACACAGTCCTAACCTTAATCATAAGTAACTAAACAAAACAAAAAACTTTTGATTAGTTTAGTTTTTTCATTGAATTCACAGATAAACACATTTTATAAAATTGAGGCATGGCTACCCACCCCAAACCTGTGGTGCACAGACATACAGATGAGGGTGATGACTGGATGGAGAGATGGATGGATGTGAAAAATGATGGAAGTTGGAATGGTCACACAGTGGCTTTTCCAAGGATATCCGCAGAGCTGCTAATAAAACACACATGAAGGGGACAAAGAAAGCTATAACTTCACAAGTACAGCTATGTATTTATTTACGAGTGCAATGATAAAGAAAACACAGGCAGCATGTAAATTATATTAAATGAGCAAAGACAGATGATATTACTAATAAAAAGCTTCTGGTTTCTGTCACTTTGTGTACCAGTCACTTATTATGTTACGCATACTCGCCAGGGATTCCTAAGTACATGATATACAACCATAATTATGTTTGTTGTAGTTGCTGGTAATTTTAGATAATAACACTGAATGACAAAGTTAGCGCAAACAGAAGATCTGTGACATCTACTGTTGTTGGTCTGACAATGATAACTACAAAAATAAAGGAAACTTTACATAAATCAGGGATTCAAAAACAGGTCCCTGGGTTAAAAAAGCAATTAACATCATATCATGCTTCACCATATCACTCTATGGTGGAAGAATGGTGAATATCCCTCCATACACAGAAAAATTCTCTGCCTAGGCACCATTCTTTAGGAAAATTTGCTGCTGACATTTCATTTATTTAGGTATTTATCTATATATGTCAGTGTCACTATTTGTTATGTTTGATATTTCATATGAAATACATTATACATATTGCATAAATAAAAACAGGCAGAAGAGCCAAGGCATTTGTGGGCAAACTATATTATAAAACAAAGCAATACTACTTTATTATGCTGATAGATTTTTTGGGATTTTTTTTTTATTGTGAAACATCATGTTTTCCAGTGATGCTTTATATTGTTAAAACTTAATGATGCTATAGATGTCATAATGTGTATTAAGGGTACAAAACATAGTAGAGACATATTACCATTTTAATAAAAATCTTTTAATATGTTATAAATTATTGTTTTTTTATTCACAGTAATCTCCTGTGCTTTGGCTGCATATCCTACTCACCATAACATGGAATTGAGTGTCAGTTTTAAAATTTGGAGCCCTGGGATGTTTTCGAGACCACACTCTCCTCCCAGTGTTTATGCTGCTCTTGGCTGCATTTCTGCCTCTGCCGCATTCTGAAGGCAGTGTCCCCTTCCTTGGCGTGTTCAGAAATCAGTGTGAAAGGACGTTCCTTAGCTAAAGACTGCAACAATGTCCCCATGTAACCTAAAAAAAGGGCCCTGGACCTATGGGGACCGGCAGAGCTTGCCTCTTATCACCCACAACATCAGCCAGCAATGCAAGAACAAAAGCCACCAAATCAGTATTATTCATAAGTAAGACTCAATGTTCTTCTCCGCACAGATTTTAAATGTTATATGTTAAATAAAATAAAAAATAAAGAATATTACTCTATTCACATTTAAGGTATTTACATACTGCAAGTTAGCAGAGCTCTATATGAGATCGCCCTTAACATAACAAATAATGTCATAAAAATTTACACTGTTAAAAACATGAGGAAACTGGTTTTTGTTTTGACACTGCATTAGATAAAGGGGGATTCTGGCAATAGACAGCAGGTACACATAAGGCTGACATCTGTTAAGGACAGCAAGTACATATTAGGGCTGTAAGGGTACACATACAGGAGGTCCTCGGATTATGACGTCGACATACGACGTTTCAAGTTTACGACGCTAACTCCCATAAAAACTGATTCGGCTTACGCCGATCGCGTCATACTTATGGAATACGTGGGCGAACTAGTTTGGTTGTGCGCAGCAACTTTTTTACACTCATTCGTGGTGGAACGATTTCATGTACTTTTCGAAAAAGAAAATGAGCCGATGCAGCAGAGCAAAGGTCATCATTGCATTTTGGTGTGATGTGGCACGATTTCTTTGTTGTGTATAATGCAAACCCTTCTAATTGTTTTTCTGAATGGTAATTAAATAAGATGTAAAGCAATGGAATGATGGTTTTGCTTTTCATTGTGTCACGGTCTCTTTGCAACACTCACTGAAAAGCAACGACTCTTGTGCATTGCATTTCCACATGGTATGGTTTCTGCGTGCTGCGCACTGTAAAACAATACTTTACATCGATTCTTTTTCCGTTTCCGTGTCCATGCCGAAGTCGTGTTTTTAAGGTGGTACGAATTTCACTCCATAGTTTTTATGTTCTAAATTATGCTCTTACAACTGTGTTAGGATAGGTAAGTTTCGACTTACAACAAAATTCGGGGTACATCACTGTTGTAGGAATGGAACTGTGTCATAAAACGAGGACCCCCTGTATTTGTTGTGTACCATTTGATTACATTATTTTTGGTTTGGTTCACATAATGAAAGAAATGAATACATTTCTTGACATGGTTGGAATTAAATTCAAGTAGATCTTCAAAATAGAAAATATAATACAGTTTTCATGTAGTGAGCTGGTTACAGCTAGTGCTGGTTATAGCCAGTCATAACAGTGAGAAACAGAGCTTGAAAACTTTCCCACATCCCTTAAACCAGTAGTTTGGGAAAAACTTGAAATTACAGCAACACCAGAGAAAGAGAGTCTGTCGGCTCAGATATGTTGCTGGAAACATATAACATGCTGACTCATTCGAGATTACATCATCTGAGTGTGTGTACCACTGGAACAAAGCAGAAACAGCCTCTGCAAGTTAGTCGCCCCGTGGCTTTTAATGAGCTTTTGCCAGGAAATTCAGACCTGGCAAAAAAATTTGTGTTTTCATTGTTATTGGCATATGACCACTCACAGTAGCAGAGAATACAGGATTTAGACTGGATTACCTTCATTATGATTGTTATGATGCAGTCTTATTTTTTATTTTTTATTCATTTTACACATTTATTTCTACAGTGAGAAAATAACCATCTCTTAGGTTTTCTTATACAGATATGTTGACTGGCACATTGCCTTTTGTTTGGTTTATAACTATTTTAACTTTGACTTTAACTATTTATAACTACTCACATCACCATTGAACTGTATCTAAGATTGCACATTGTGTGTTGCTTGCACTTTATGTACACTGTAAATAAGATGTCTTATATTGTATTTAATCTGTACTGTTTTTGTTATGTTGTACTGCAATGTACCGGAGAGACACCAACTGCTGGAAACAAATTCCTTGTGTGTGCCACACACACATTTGGCCAATAAACCTGATTCTGATTCAGATTTTTTAATTGATTTTGCAATAAACAATTTAAAAACAAATTCCATTTTCATTCCTATACTGAAATCGCACCGAACCATGAATTCAGTGTACCATTACACCCCTAGCTCATACACATAAGGTCGACAACTGACAATAGCAGGTGGCTCTGATAATGAGAGCACATACATATAATGCTGATGATTCACAGAGAGAGCACATACATATAACGCTGATGAATGACAGCAAGTACACATTGGATGAATGTGAAAAGGACAAAAAATTTACCCAAAATAAACTATAGACAAATAGAACTTGTTATTACTAACATTCTTTATCTACTTGGAAAGGCTTGAAAGTAGTTCACATTTAGGTTAAGTCTCTACTGGTACACTGACAATTCGCTCATTTAATATTTCATTAGGAACAATTTTTACAGAACTAATTATATTACTGCTAAGTAATGTTTAAGAGCAGGTTATCTGCAGGTATCAGTAATTTTTCAATGCCTTTTAATGCCATTTTTAATACTTTTTCAAAATTCTTTAAGACCTCTGCGTTACTTAAAGCTCTAATAAATGACATCACCTAGACCAGCGTTTCTCAAACTTCCTTGTCCTGGGGCCCAGTCATGTCAGGCTGCATAGGCCTACGCCCCCAATGACAACAAATCTGTGACATCCTCGCCCCAATGTATACCTCACACATCTATGCATACGCAACATTACACTTTACAGCACATTTTACGATGCTGCAATCTCCACCAGTCCATAACCGGATATTCAGCCAGGTACTCCAATTTTGGATTCTTTGAGTTCTCTGTCTGCCTAATAAGAGTTATGCAAAGCACCTGCACTTGTGCCTGAGTGTGTTTATAGGTTTATTAGGTACCCCAGTTACTGAGGGTCAAGTGTATATGTTACTGATGGTGGCCACTATTATGCTGCAGCAACGCGAGTAGATTATGCCAATAGGACAAACAACTGTAGAAATGTATGTTATTTTTTCTTTTTTTCTGATCCCACTGATTAGAAGTGATATAAATATGGCTGAAATAAACAACATATGCCAAACTTCATATTTAATTTCCAAGTAACTCAAAGTTACAGGTATACCAAAATAACATGCCACTGAATAGCAGCAATTTACAATGATGGAAATATAAACTAACATTTAAGATTTGTGATATTTAGGTAATTATCTTGAGCCATTCATCCAAGCATTTTCTGTAACCGCTCATCCTATTCAGGATTGCAGGTGGTCCGGAGCTGATCCCAGAGGCTACCGGTGTTTTGCCGAACCATGCTACCTATCGATACGCGCTCCTAAGCAAAATGCAGTAAACATTTCGCACATACGTCATCCTACCCATCAATCTGTGCTACTTTAGGAAAAATTATAAACATTGGCTGATGTGACTTTGCACATGCGCATCACTCCATTCGCCTTCCATTTGCATCATACGTCACCATATGAGTGTCTGTGCAGTATTCAATTTGTCTCATACGTCAAATTATGCTTCCTTTAGGTGTGTGCTGAATAATTCATAATTTAAATGTTGGACAGTTGCTTAAAGACTTAGTGAAGGTGATAATTCAAACTGTTTGTTGGAATGTAAATATGTATGACTTGCCAAAATGATAAATTATAAATTATAAAAAACTGAATAAGAACATCGCCAGAGGCACTCCGTTCAGCTGACTTTAACAGCAACGCTGCTCGTGTACAAGAACACAATGAGTTTACCTTTGATAATTGCCATTAATAATGTTGCACTTCATTTCATCATAAATTTAATTTAGAATTACTTTAGACAAAGGTTAAGAAGTATATGCTCAAATACAATAATTAAAAAAAATAAATAAAATTATTCTGCAATCCGTCTCCAATCGGCCTCACTGTTGGTAAGCCATTTATATGGTGGGTTTCTGTTGTACATATTTCCAATGACGGGCTTATTGAGAAGGATGGCGGGACCTTAATTTACATTACAGCTGCCAAAGCAAGTATAAAGCCGTTTCAACAGATGTTTCCGAGTACAGTCTCCATTAAATCTGAAGTAGTGTGTGCGAGTCTTGGGACTATATCTTTCTTCAAGTTCGAGATTTTTTCCCTTGAAATGGGAAATTATGCTCCTCTGTTGCTTAAAAAAAAATCTAATCTAAAACCGCATGTTGACTATATAGAAAATACGTTAACTTCTGTTTTTAATATATAATGTTAATTTAGAGAGAGCATGTGCAGCTGAAAACTGCTGTGCTTCACCTAATGTTCTGTAACCTTACGGTTCAGAAGCGTATCTTTATTAATGATTATTATTATTATTAATGATTATTATTATTATTATTATATATGCAGCACTCCCTGTATATTTTTGTGGTTTTGCTCTACCTCCGTTCAGAGTGACGATTACAGATCACAGTGTTATGATAGCATTCTTCAGTAAGGTAGCACTGACCGCTAGACATAACTGTGCTGTAAGTGTAAACTATATGGTTTACCATAAAATGGCAGGATGAACATATTGGGCAGTGCCAGAACATATCATTCGGTGCAGGTATGCTTGATAATGCTGCGTACGTGTACACGTGTGAGGCATAAATCAAGGAAGTGGTACCAATCGGGTAAAATTTCTTGCCATTCATTCCTACACTATCAAACTTTAGGTCTTCTGGGAAAAAAATTTGAGACTATAATGGAAAAATAATGCCTCGAAATATCACTTAAAACTTTCTAATGCTTTTCAATGGCCTTAGTTTTTCACAAAATTGATTTATCACTTTTCAATGCTTTTTAATGACCCATGGATACCCTGAAAAAATAATACATTTGTTTGTTTTTTTTCCCAATTTTATAAATATCCTCGAATATTCAACAATGACAATGACAGCTCACACATAAGACCAATAACTCTGATACTGAAAGCAAGTGCCTATAAGGCAGATGGCTCTGATAATGACAGCAGGTACACAAAAGGCCAGTACATGACAGCAGGCACGATATTATTACAATGACCAAGGCTCCACTAAATGACAGCAGGTACAATATCCTACCAATGGTGAGGCTCCAGTAAATGACAATAAGTACCTAAGAGAAAGATGGTTTTAGCAGAAACAATTAATGTAATGACTGTGATGCATGGTTCCTTTCTGACATTCAAATGAAATTTTGGCCTGCAAGCACTGTTTAAGCAATTTCCAAACACTGTTCATGTCCTACATGTGACAGCAGCCATCAATGTGACTGGTCAGAAGGATCCCTGTTAAGGTTTGTTCCCCACAGTTTTGTGGAAAACTGCTGACATAAGTAGATGTCTCTGACAACATTCTCAGTCCCAAAAGAGAGTCACTCATACATTCTCTCCTAATTGCCCACTGACATAAAATACACTGACCTCTTAACTAAACTGCATGTCAGAGCTGGAAAGTTCAGGTACAGAAAGTACAAATCAAGATTTTGTTTCAACTAATCAGCAAAGTACTCTGCGACTATGACTAATTATACTTAACCGGCTGGTTAAAACAAAACTGGCCTGGATTTTTTGGACCTGAATTTTCCATCTCTGCTGCATGTGGTATACAAATCAAATTCCCAAAAGATGTTTTTTATTTAACATTAATTTCTGATTAAAAAATTTTAGCCATCCGGCATTTAATGTACACCAAAGACAAAACAGAAAGATCAGAACAGAAACCCTAAAATCATTACCAGCCACCCACAAACAATGTGATGTATACTAGCTAAGGGAAATCAAAATGCCTCCTGACCTTCCAGGCAGCAAATTCTCCAAAGGCCAGAGTGGGTCAGAGCCCCAGGGTCCTTCTTGTCCTTGTTCTGCGGGTCTTCCTGTGACGAGTTGGCAGTGCTGTTGCAGATAAAGGCTCGAGCATACAGCCAATAGTCAGTGCCGATAGCCACAGTCATCAGTCCAAAGGCAGCAAAGGCTCCCACGGTGGTGAGGAGGATCTGAATCCCCTTCTCACACCACACCATGGCTGGCAGACAGGTTGGGAGAGGAAAGAGAGGGAGCTGAGGGCTTTAGAGACATACATTGTGCTGAGAGGGGCTGAGTGGAAAAAAGGACAGAAATGGCCGGAAAGTGCAAGAGAGATAGCCATCATGAACAATTTACTGCAGAGAGCATTAAGACCATTTTGATCACACACAATGAGTCACACACACTTCACAGTGAGATATGTGCACAAATTATTGTACCGCACATGGCCATTAAGGAGTACTTCCAGAAACACCCGCAAACAAGGGTCATTCAGAGCAGATCAGCCAGACAATTCAAGAGAACAAAAGGAGAAAACCTGGGTTACACTGACGGACATATATGCTCGACAGCACTGATTCTCAACCTTGGGAAATCATACTGAAAGGCCTACCACACTCAATGAAACAAGAAAAACGACATCAGCTTTGTACCCTAAATGACCGAAATACCCTAAATGAGAACATTTTGGCATTAGATATTAAAATGATGATTAATTTAATACTATGATGGAATATGAAGGACTTACAAGAAGGGTAAGGCTTTACCGTACCCAATTGCACTAAATTCCCACCTTAGAAACTGTTTTGGTTCTTTTTGCTTCCAGTTTAATGACTTGGGCTAAAGATGATGGAGAATCCATGTATCATTTGTTCATTTGTTTTTCTCACTAAAACCAAAAATGAAAAACCAAAAAAACATGTGTGTTTTCGATATCCATTCTCAAAGCCAAAATGGCAAAAACAAATAACGATTCGTTTTCCGATTTCCCATTTTGCCGTCAAATTGAAAATGGAAAAAGTGGAAAATGAGCGGCCACTTTCCATTTTGTTTTTTTCATCGAATGCATATGGCATGACCCAGAAGTTACCGGAAAAAATACATCACTTTTCTACAGTCACCTTTTGCGGTAAAATTTTTCCAGCGTCTTACCAACTTTTTAATGGCATCAGCAAAAAATGTTTTTGGTTGAGCGCGTAGCCACCGATGGACCGCAGTCATCATCATCATCATTCCTGGCAGTCTTGACTGTAGCTGGCCGTCTGGAGCGCTCTACATCTGTCACATTCTCGGAAATTTCAATCCACTCATAGACCTCTCTATGAGAGAATACTTTATCCCCATACAGAGTACACCTGCAGAGATGAATCTGTGCTTCCGGCACCCCTTCTGCTCGCAAAAAGCATATAACAGATCGCTGTTCTTCTTTGGCGCAATTTATACGTTTTGTAGCCATCTTCACCACAGGGTGACAACTCTTATGCTAACCTGCAAGGGCAGCCGGCCTGCCAGACAGAACTAGTGACATGACCTGATCAGACACAACCAGTTACTACTCCTCCTGTGTATATATATATATATATATATACAATAAATCAAGTGCCGTATACACTGTATGCCACTCTTGCCTCTTCTTCCTGCAATATTCCCCTGGCCATCTCTACTGTCCAGTAAAATGAAATGAAAATGAAGCGGTCTTACACCTAGCCGGCAGGGAACTGTATGTGTGCTTCCAGAGTTGTGTAGCTTTTAAACTCTTTAAAAGTGTACGCACTAATGGCAAAAACTAGGTATCTGACAATGTCCCAATAAGAAAGCTGAGGTAGCACGTCGGAATCCTTTGTCCATTTGTTCGCTGGTATCTTGTAAAGGTCGACGTTGTTGATTGCCGATAACTAATGCAAACACATTTGCTTGGCATCGCACTTCAGTTTTTTATGGTATGGTGTCGTCTCACTTTGCATTCTCCATCTTCACATTTCTTCCAGTGTGAAAACTGGGAGCATAGCATAACTATGATAGTAATTAACATACACTCACCTAAAGGATTATTAGGAACACCATACTAATATGGTGTTTGACCCCCTTTCGCCTTCAGAACTGCCTT
>JAODKM010000090.1:110987-122102 GCA_026780845.1 Petrocephalus sullivani | reverse complement strand
GCGAGTTGTGCCGTTTTGGAGGGAGTGCCTTCGCTCCTAAGTGTCTGGGGTTCGCCTCCTGGCCGCGACGATTTAGGCCTCCTGTGGGACGGCCACACACGCCGGGTCAGGCAGGCCTCATGTCCCCCCACCACGCACGCCCCCTGTCTGGCAGTCATCTGGGTCCCTGCCAATGAGCCATACCTGCCACGAAGCAGACCCTCCACAGGCCTGCGTGCAGTGCCATCTTCACCTCGGTGGTCTGATTTTGCTGCAGTACGATTCCTTCCTCCATGAGAAGCCAGTAGTCGGTGGAAACAGCCACACCCACCAGCAGCAGGCCACATGCCCCGAACACTGAGGACAGCAGCGTCAGGGCCCGGCTGCTGCATGAGCTCATCTGTGCAGTGAGAAGGAGGCAAATGCAGAGTGGAACTTGGAAGAAGACGCAAATTCCCACTACGAGCCTCCTACTTCTGAGGTGACCAGAAGATTTCTGCCACCGACTGCTGGTGTAAGGGATACTGACAATGTGGACCAAGCTTGTCAAAGAAACATAGACTCAGCAGCCAAGAGAGGAAGCTGCAATTCATGTCACTTATCAGCATGATCTTATAAACAGTTCACTTTTAAAAGTCTCACAGCTTTACAATAAAGCACTGTTGGGGGGCCACAGACAGTACTTAATCTGTTAGCATAGGATTAGCAATCCAAAGTATCTTTCATAGTTTGCAGTTTGACACATACACTTTCTACTATGTTTTTGTTTACACAACTCTATTACATATTATAAAACAATACAGCTTTAAACAGTATGTTTAAACTGAGAAAAGCTTCAAAAATGAGCAGAAACCATTAAAAAAGAAAAGCAGACTATGAAAGCCATGTGCACGGTAGCAGCCGGACTGCACCCTTTACCCCTGGATGTTCGTTATTCACTTTATTAACAATATAATTTCTTTAAAAATGGTCATCCACCAATAACGCATCAAGAAAGTCACAGCAATTTTCCTTTCAGATATTCAATATTCCATCAGTTGTCAGGAGTAAATTACGTCTGTGGGATAGCATAGAGCAGGAGTAGGCAATTCCGGTCCCGGAGGGCCGTAGTCCAGCATGTTTTGGTGATTTCCCTGATCAGAAACACCTGGTTCAACTCACCAGTTAATTGTCAGGTTTAAGTGAGCCCTGACAATTAACTGGTGAGGTGAACCAGGTGTTTTTGAGGGAAATCACCAAAACATGCTGGACCATGGCCCTCCAGGACCGGAATTGCCCACCCTTGGCATAAAGTAATACAACACTTCATCTTGACCTCTGCCTTTGAACTGTAAACTGTCAGGAACAAAGAGACTCATGGGATATGTGGTCTTAAAGCAAAACGCAAACCTTCCAAGCAGTGATTTTCCTATTGTCAATGGATGCTCAGGTCAAAAGGAGGACAGGATGTTAGGAAGATGGACAAGAGAAGAAGCAGGAAGACCCAGACTGAGCTTACGAGTCATAACTCAGTCTAGCACCTGGAGCTGCCCGCCAGCGTTGTGCTGGAGTTCATGAATCAATAGGAGGCTGAACAGAGTAAATGCAGGAAGGGGCATTTTAGGAGAATGCTGACTGTCCTATATGTGTGTGGAGCTGCTTTACTGAAGGCACTGATAGATAAATGGCAGTAAAACATGACAAAAACTTGAGTGCATCAACAGTTATCAAAATTAGTTTTCTAACAACATTACTGCAAATATAAGGTGTCATGTTTAACAAATATGAAACGGACAATATAGTAAGCTTATAAATAAGACACAAGTTTCAGAGAATAAAAGAAAGTGGTCATGATTAACAAAAATGACCAGGATGCATGGTGGTACAGCTGGGAGAGGTTGACATGCGGGAAGATAGGACATTAAAACCATGAAAATGAGACTTCTGCATGCGCGGTGCTGACGCGCACCCTGCGCCGACATGATTCAGTCACACCCCCAGAGCACAGAAGCCACCCTCCATTCTTACACGCATGCAAGTAAACCTGGGGATTTGCTCTAATTATAAGCCGCAAAGCACATTAAAACAGCATTCAGCGGCGTCCACCAACTGTTACCATAGCAGACGCAGTACAGGGTAGCATAAAAACCACGCGTGCCCACTAGCCCAGGAAAAAGCGCTGAGCCTACTGTATGACTCTTTAAACGTACTTACTGCATACCCAGCTGCCTCTTTCCGTCCTTACAGAAATGCACACATACTAAAGCCAAATGCGACACACCCGATGCGCTCTCAACACTAAGTATGTCTAACAGTGTACAAATTCATAGTCAGTAAACCACCCAACGCATTTCCGAGAGAAAATTGATAGGTCTAACGTTAAATCCTTACATTACGTTATAATAGTAACACCCTGGCATGCACTGGTGTACACATAAACACATTTATGAGTGGACTTCATGTATTGACTTTTAAGGCAAAATAGCTTCTTTTTTGCCAAATGTTAACGTTAATGCTAATACTAAATATCCCCAGGCTGACGGTCCATTAAAACACATGCTGACTGACAAATGGACACTGACAAAACGGCGTGTCAGCCGATGCTGTATCAATAACCGCAATAACGGATGGTGACAATTACGTCAGTGCTATAATATCGACGTTACTTAGGAAAGAGACACTTACCCTTACTGACACGCTGAATGATGCGAAAGAGACGGGAAGGTCCTCACGCCAGGAGCACTTGGCGGATTTTGCGGTCTCTCTCTCTCTCTCTCTCTCTCCCCAGCATTTGCCCCCTCTCGCCCCTTTCACTGTCTCTCTCCTCCCCCTTTCACTCTCTGTCTCTCTCAGCACTGCGGAGAATCGGGCAAATCAGGAAGGGGAAAGACATGCAAGAAGCTGTGGGATATATGCACAGAAAACATGCGTGACAGACGTACAGTCGTAGGATACACGAAAGGGGGCTGATAATAAAACAGAGCTTCGGCAAGCGGGGGCGGAGGCAAGGTGTTGGGTGGAATGGATGAGATTTAATCACCATTAAACTCTGAACTTGGCAATATATTATAAAACTGCCAATTTGTGTATACATTACTATTATGCTACATCGTATTCTAGATGCCATTCTGAACGGACACTTGCCTTTTGATATAGAGTACATAAATATTTATAGAAATATTTATATAATGATAATGGAGAAAAGAAACAATATTTGAGAACCTCTATTGAAGGAATAAATAATACAGGCAGAGCATAATGAAATCTCAGAGTCAGTATAACCTCCGGTGTTCAGCAATTAAACACGGCAGTATGCGCATCTTAGCTGCTGCCTTCATGTGATACTACTGTGCTGTGTTTGAAGATGAGTTTGCACTGCTGGGAGGCTTTGCTTGGGATTGCATTGCAGCATATTTGCATCGGCTTTGCATGAATACAACTGCAGTTGAGTGCCCCGCAATGGGTTAGCGAGCCCTGGGAACACCCGCGTGTGTGTCAGAGCTGCAGAAAATTCAAAAAGCAAACGTTATGGGCACCGTTTAAGGAGCTGAAGCAGATATTTAATCAGTGTAACCAAGTAACTGGCTGAACTGGGTACTAAAATAATGACCCTCCATTTTTGACAAATGCATTACCAGGCATCACTTTGTCTGATGAGCTATGGGGAGGATTAAAACTACCTGCATGAAGGAACAGAAATGACCGTTCAGCAGCTTCAAATGGGAACGAATTTCAAAATCTTCAAGCAGCAAGGCGAAAGGAGTGAACAAGAAAAGGGATAAAGGGAAAGACAGAAGGACAGGCTAATGCCAGAGACCCTTAAGGGCGGCAGAGCCACTGCCATATTGGATTAACGGAGCAGATATTACTCACTAATAAGAAAGCCCACTCAAATGGCAATCCACCAATGTCACAGTGTACAACAGGGCACACTAGTCTGTGCTCCAAGGCGTTCTTCTCCTTTTTACCCATCTCACTTTGGCTCACTGTCCCACTGTAAAAAAGACACTGGAGGGACAAATGAGAATGAGATCTATGACATTGTTTCAGTTGGAAATCTACTGACACAGCCAAACATATATCATGTTTGAGGTATCGAATTGATTGATTATTGCTCCCTCAGAAAATAAGGGGGACACACACATACACACACACACATGTGCACCCACACACCTGAGCCCCCAACCTTAGAAGCAACAGTGCTAGAAACTGTAGCACACTATTTCAAATAAAATATGCAAATGTTTAAAGGGCAGAGGGAAAAGTAGTGGGGGGAAGTGACCTGGATATATGCCGGGCTGAAGAGGTGTAGAGAAGATAGATGGAGAGTATAATAGTACAGTATGGAATAAGAGTTATCACTGTGGTTACTACAGGTGCAGCACAGTGAGAGCTATTTGGGAAGCAAAACTGGCAAATACTGAAGACAGAATTGGAGGAATGAAGAGGATAAGATCTGAAGGGAAATGCTCCAAAAGGGGTTTTGCGCTTATAACAGTTAGATAGAGCAGTTCATCTTCTGGGGAGCAGATGAGTAACACAGAAATGGTTCAGAGAGACAGAGAATGGACGATAAAAACATGAAGTGAAAATGGATTAAAGGAATATTCATAGCGAAGGATTGGGCTAGTATATCTGTCAAAACGTTATACTGGAAAAGACACTAAACAGCAGTTGTTTTTAAATTTTATTTTAGCGAGTCATCAACCAGCAGTAACTGCTGAGTCCAGATAAAATGATTTAAACATTGGTATATGCAGAAGGTCTAACCATTTTAGGTGAAGGCTAGTCAGAAAAAAATAACTTATATATATTATATAATTATAAAATAGTGTTACATCATTTAATTAAAGCATCTTTAATCTCATTTCATAGAGCTGGACATTGAACTGCTCAAGATAAGTAGCTTTATAAACCACAACAGAAGAATTTGTGGTTTCGCATAATAGGGTTTCAAGTTTTTAAAGGTTTCACATTTTACATGTATGGTCAATTTTAGCATGCATTAGAAAGATAATGCATTATTGTTAGATACTGTGTTTATTTATGATTGCATGTATAAACTACTGAAATGAGGATCAGCACTGAGGCCATGGTTCTTGACTGGAAAAGGGTGGATTGCCCTGTCCTGGTGGGGGATGAGTTACAGCTGCAAGTGGAGGAGTATAAGTATGTCAGGGTCTTGTTCACAAGTGAGGGAAGAAGGGAGCAGGAGATTGACAGACAGATTGGTACAGTATCGGCAATAATGTGGACGCTGTGCCATTCTGTTGTGGTAAAGAGGGAGCTGAGCCAGATGGCGAGGCTTTCAATGTACCAGTTGATCTATGTTCCTACCCTCGCCTATGGTCATGAGCCTATCATCATTCTCTGGTCTGTAAAATCACTGCATGATGTCACAGGTGTAGCAGAATAGATGTGTCGCATTCATAGCTGGTCTATTTACATTATTATCGTGGTGTTTCTTTAAAATTATAGTAATTACCAGCTAATTATCATATGCGGGCATCCTATAAAGCATCTGGTAGTGGTTGTTGAAGGTCATGCCTGACCCTGACAAAAATGGGTGCACAGCCCATTTTCGGTTTACATGATCTTCGCTATTGTCGCAGGTCCTCTTAATGTGGATTCTTTGTCCACAATCCCTCAGTATTGGCTTCAGTAAGCAAGTAAATACACATACATACATATGCATGCACACATACATAATATACACATACACATATGCATACAAATATATATAAAATGTATATGTAAAAAAAGGCCCGCTGAACACACTCAAAGGCACTCAAGACCTGCCTTTACCATTAAGTTGTTTATTTAAAAAGCTGATTGCTTGCGGTATAAATCAAAATTTTGTCCTGTTTCTAGAAGGACTGGGTAACAGTACCTACGGCCTGAGGGTAGCAACTCAAAAACAATAAAAAATGGGTGCCTAGAATCTGATAGAATTCTCTCAGCTTTGTTAAGAGAACTAGATCAGTATATGTCTTCTAGGCTGCTCAGATGGATGCCTTGTAATTTGCTTGCTGTAGTTACTAAGTTCCTGACGGGTTGTTTTTGTGCTACTGCTGTTCTGCCAAACCAACATGTAATGCAAAAAGTTAAAACACTCCTCATCTGTACATCACTGGTTTTGGCTTTTTGACATTCCCTGGATGTGTGTGATTTGCGGAGTGTTTTGTATGGGAGACCTCCTTTAAATAAAGGGTTTATGTATTTTTGTGGAACGTAGTGTCTGGCAAAGCTTGTCCACACTACAAATATTTAGGCACTTCCTCAGTAGCATTAGCCTCTGTGTGACTTGCATAAATGTGTCTGTGTAATTAAAAGCACTGCACAGTACTTGGAGGGCGCCCTCAGGCTCAGTGTGTAATTGTGGGGTCAATATCCTACTAACTATTTAGTATTTAGAAATGTTTTGGTTTAGTTCGTTTGTTTCCCTGATTTTTTTTCTGTAGAGGGTATTAGCAGCTTAATTTTGATGTTAGAGTAATCACTTCCCAAAGGGAAGCATTTGAATCCTCCTACAACAAATAGTTTTGTTGTTTACTGGAACAGACACAAACTAAAATACGTGCCTTATCATATCTTCTCCTGGAGGTTACCGAAGTATGGAAAACCTGGGTTACTGGGAAAAGTCCAGATTTGTGTGTACTTGTGTCCTGTACACAGGCACACTTACCACTGGGATTTAAAGGCATTCAATGATCTTTATTTTCACAGTTGAAAGAATTATGTGTAAATGCCCTAGATTGTGCATGATGGTCTTGGCCATTGAAAGGGTTACTAGGAGATTACTAAATTTACATGTACCCCCCAGTACTGTAGGTGGCAGCAATGTAAAGGACTCAGACCTTACATAATAATATTGTGTCTTTCTTTCTAACGTTTAGAAACAAATCATTCTGAGTGAAGAACAGTGCAGTGCATAAAAAGTGAAATGAAGTAAATCAACATCTCACAGACTGTAATAACACATCCTGTGGACGTACACACACTGACAAACTGAATAAACAATTTTGCCATTGGTTAAATTTAATCAAGTTTAAATAGCAAAGCAGTAAATGCATGTTTAATTAATAACAAAATGACAAACTTAATAACCAAAGTCTTAGTAAACGGAATCTATTTTAATGTATGATTATAATTTTGTTAAACAAACTTATTTCCAAGTCAGAGAGGCAAACAGGGAAATAGAGGTAGAGATAGCAGGAGATGTGTGGAGGAGACGGAAGAAAGGTGTGCTTAGGGAACGTATTTTGGCTCGTGGTTGTTTGTATAGTATTTGTATTGTGTTTTTTCAGTGTACTGTATTTCCACCATACACATTTTTTTTGGCAAGGTGGTACAGTGGTTCCCGCCCAGGTTCTGCGTGTGGGGTTTACATGCGCTCCCTGTGTCTCATCAGGTTTCCCCCCCCCGTCCAAAAACATGCCGAGGCTACTTGGAGTTACCGAATTGCTCGCTGGTGTGAGTGTGCCCTGCGATGGGCTGGCCCCCCATCCTGGGTTGTTCTTCACCTCGTGCCTGTAACTTTCGGAATCAGCTCCGAACCCACTTTGACCCTGAATGGGATAAGCAGCTTCAGAAAGCAGATGGGTGTTATTTTTTCTATAAAATAATTTCATAATACTTTGCTTCAGACCTACTGTACTATTGTCCCCCATTTTTCTTTTTTTAATATATGTCTTGCCTCTCATACCTAGATTAGCCAAGGGCTGTAACAGTGGTGAGCAGACATATGCAAAATGTGGAGCTTTCAGACTTACGTGACCAGCAAGGGAAACAGGGGCATTTTCCCAGGGCAGTCTCCAGCCGCATTTAATGAGCAAAGAGCAAGTTCCGTTATTCAAGTCCGACATGGCCACCTGCAGAGAGCCTGTGACTGTGTGTCATATATAATTACCAGACAGAAATTGAGAAAAAAATCCTTCGGGGTAAAGACTGTGAAAGTAATCCTCTGAGTAATCCTCTTTATCAAAGTCTGATAAAAAAGACTGGAAGTTTTTTGAATATTGCAGTTCTGTTTACGTGTCCTGAAAATTGAAGACGCACAGTGAGGCTCTGTTTATGTGTCCTGGAAGTTCAAGATTTACAGTGATGATCTATTTATGAGTATGACAGTACCCCCTCTCTACATGCAAACTCCAGGCACGGGAGGTACAAAGGACTACATTTGGGACAGGGTACATCGGACAAAAAATACAGAACATGATTTGACCACTAGACACTGGGGAATGGCACGAAAGGCTGGACCAGAAAGTTATACCAGGATGAAGAGGGAAACCAGGATGAGCAGGTGGAACATGAATAACTGGTACAGATTAACCAGAATGGGGAACATCACAGGGAGTTGGCCTTGGGGACCTGGGGTAGGCAAACTGTCCATGGGACATGGACCAGGAGAATACACTGGAGGGACAAAACCAGGGACTGAAATGGGGTCCAAGGCTGACTTCAGTTCAAGGAACTTAAGAATCGAGGCACAAAGGGGACTTCGCGAGAAGGCAGGGGAGTAACCTGAGGAGCAGGGACCCTATATGGATTACTGGCCAGGCTGTCTCTGATGGAGTCCATGACTTTGATGGACTTTCCGGGATTGGGAGAGATGATATTGGAGGTTAAATCTGCTGCCAGGCAACTGCAGATGCTGTACAGGTGCAGGGTCAGGCTGTAATTCAGAGTAACGCCTGCTGAATCCTGCCTCTGGGTCCAGTTTGGCTGACATTGCTAAAGCAATTTCCGG
Organism: Petrocephalus sullivani; assembly: GCA_026780845.1. Taxonomy (NCBI): domain Eukaryota; kingdom Metazoa; phylum Chordata; class Actinopteri; order Osteoglossiformes; family Mormyridae; genus Petrocephalus; species Petrocephalus sullivani. The sequence goes on along the minus strand of JAODKM010000090.1, from coordinate 113,395 downwards.
TGAGACAGGCAAGACAGGCACTGGATAGGCAGCAGGCGAGACAGGCGCTGGCGGGGAAGCAGCAGAAGCACAAGAGACACAATAAGGGGAATGAGCACTGGAAGGCATAACAAGGGACTCAGGCCCTGGTGATACTACAGGTGGGGAGTCAGATGCTGGTGAAGCAGCTGGTGGGACAAATGCTAGTGAAGAAAGTGGGAGAGGGATCTGACTGCCAGAGGGCCCTGAGAGTGCCTGTGCTCTGTCAGCACCTAGTGCACTCTCAAGCCCCAGTACATCCTTCCGTAAGACGCCTGCACTCTGCCGGAGGGCCCTGAGAGTGCGTGTGCTCTGTCAGCATCCAGTTCACTTTCAAGCCCCAGTACGTCCTTCCGTAAGTCGTTCGAGATGGCGGCACGCATAGACGCTGCGGCTCACTGCTCTCCACGATCGGTGCTTTTGTTGGGAAACAGTGATATGTCGTCAGCTATACAGTCATCAGGACCTTCTGAGTTTGGGATTACGCCGGACTTTCACCACTTTTATGGCATTCCGGAGGATATAGTAAGAACTCCGGGGTCTCTGTGGCTGGTTCTCCCCGGAGGCAGGCCCAAGAGGAAGGGCAAACAAAGGAAACAAAAACGAGGCTGCAGAGTGGGACTGTTGCATCGTATTAATCACCGAGACATGGCTGCAGCCATCCATACCGAACTCAGCTATCGAGGTAGCATGCTGCACAGTCCACCGTCACGACAGGAACAGCAACTGTGGTAAGAATAGAGAAGGGGGGCTATGCATCTACATCCATAACAGCTGGTGCAAGAATACAAAGATGGTTGAATAGCCACTGTTCCCCAGTTTTGAAATATATTACTGTTAAATGCAGACCCATCTACATGCCTCGCAAGTTTACTGTCGTCATGGTAACGGCCGTGTATGTACCACCCGATGCTAATGCCAACTCAGCCATGGAACAGCTACACAAGGCAATAAGCAGCCAGTAAAACTGACACAGTGCACATAATAGGTGGGGACTATTCCACAATATGGGGGCCATGCAGCAGAATGCTCTACCGCCAACTGTCACTTTATTTATATGTGGCACAACGAGGAGACCTGCATTCTGTGACCTAAGTGCATGATGTGGCTTGTAAGCTTGGAGTAATTCTGTTAGGTAGGCAGGTGCTAGACCTTTAAGTGCTTTATATGCAAGTAGGAGAACTTTGAAGTCAGTCCTGTACCTTTCATCCAAGATAAAATGTGCCAAGTAATAACTTCAATATTAAATCTTTTTATGCACCTAAAACTATTCGTATGAATATTTTAAGGTACAGACGTGTTGTTTGTGGTAAGGAGAGCTGTTCGAACCAGGTACTGTACGATGTAATAATTATAAATTATTACGCCAGACACATGTTTCGAGAATTACAGGCAAACAGGCACAGTAGCACAACATCGGATCAGGGGTGCGTTTCCCAAAAGCTCCTGTTACCATCTTACATAGTTCGACTCATTCAGTTGCATTATTCCAACTATGTAACTTAATAACGTATTTAGCAACTATACATTTGGGAAACACACCCATGATCAATTCATCTTACAGAATGACGTATTGGCATCTTATGAAATGACGTATTAGGGATTGAGAGTGCACTGGGTTCTGACAGAGGAAATGCACCCTTAGCCCCCTCCTGAAGCCAGGTACTAGTGATTAAATTAGCCTCATGTTTTCTCGTTTGTATAGTTCTTATGTTCTTCTTGTTCTTATTTAATGTACATTTAATTTCACTTAAAAGCACATATCACACATACATTTACTTTATCATAGAAAGTGGTTATATTTCTGAAAGCGAGCTATAATTATTCCATAAGGACATTCAATTGTAAAGTATATAAGTCAACTCAAATGTCAAATCAAACCACATAATACTTCATCATCGCTGTAATACTATTAGTGCTGATTGACAGGAAACATGGCAGACAGGGGTATCATAGGGGGTTTTTCCACCGCAGCAAGTACTGTACTCTTGTTACTTCTGGTACTTTCGGTACTTCCTTTGTGTTGGTTTTCCACTGGCTGGTACCAGCGCCAAATGACATCATCAGTAACTGTCCATGAGTAACAAGGTCACACCTCCCAGCACCATGTTTCTTTCGCCAAAATGGTTTTCCACTGCTGTAAAAACGGTACTGGCGCTGAATAAAAGGACAACGTGAGAAAGGGCATTTCGTACTGAATTCAAACAATGGCTGTAGTATGCAGCTGAACGATATAGGATATTAAATCTAACATCGCATGTTATGCACATGCAGTTCTTACATCGCTAGTGAGTTACATTAAGATCAGACTTTTAATTACTTTCGGTTTTATATGGACATTTTTACAGACGGCGCAGGGGGTTAATGTTTTGCTAAAACATTTTTACTTT
>JAODKM010000090.1:95875-108172 GCA_026780845.1 Petrocephalus sullivani | reverse complement strand
CAGGACAATGATCCCAAACACTCATCAAAACTTTTCTGGGAATGGATAAAGCAGGCTAACATTAAGCTCCTGAAATGACCTTCCTAAAGCCCTGCTCTCAACCCTATTGAAAATGTGTGGGTTATCCTTAAAAGCCATGCCAGGAAACCAACCAATTTAAATTAATTACCAATTTTGCCAAGAACAGTGGTCAAATGTCCACTCAGAATTAAGCCAGAAGTTTAATTGCTGACGGCTACCAAAAGCTTCTGATTGATGCCTGTTATACTTGTGTATGTAAACTTCTGACCACAACTGAAATGTATTTTTGTAAAGAAAGCACCATTTCATGGTAACACCCTGCAAGTGAATTAATGGGCGGGTTTAGAGTATTATTTAGGCACACCCCCAGAAGCGGGGGGGGGGGTTACTTCCTTTGGCTGGCTTCTGGCTGGAATTTTCCTCTCTGGCGTTTGAAGGGAAGCACGGGAACCAAAATCAACAGACAGTATTCACAATGACTGGACAGGGATCACAAGACTGAGACATACTTATATAGGGAACTAATTAAGGAGCAAACACTAGGTAATGGTGATCAGTTAACAAGGGGGCAGGAACGTGACCAAGACTAACAAGGCTCAGGTGTGGCTGATTAGGAGTCACACCTGAGGGAAACATGGAGCGGGGCTGATCGTGCTCATTACCAGTCATGAATGTAATCGCAAGCTGTCTTTAATGTGAAGTAATGTGTCACGTTTTCCAGGAGGAACGACCCATAATGGCAGGCTGCGGGGTTAAGCCCTTCACAAGGGCGTTTATTAGCCAGGACAGGACAAGGAACAGAGCAAGCGTGAGCGCAAGCATCAACATGCATTGACAATACCGGACAAGGGAGACAGGACTGGGGCAGACTAAATACAGGTAACACTGATTACCGAACACAAAACAGCTGGGAACAGGCGGATTAGCACGAGAGGAACGAGGGGGCGTGGCACACGGGAGGATCTGACGGGCAGGGCATGACATAATGGATGTCTTTCCATGTGCGTTTGTGCACAGACAAGAACAATAACAGCATGTTCATGGAGGCAGCCATGTTTGTTCCAAGATGTGTAACTCGTGCAGGAAATTGGTTGGGTGTGACGTCTCACACCTCGGAATTTACTACTGCATCGAGACAAACAAACGCACCATTGATACCCATGTTGCTTCATTCCTTCAATGTAACGGTAGAGGACAAAGGAAAGGAAAAAGGTGCCAATGGATAATTTATGGGAGCAGATAAACCTAGATGTCCTCAGGAATGCAAAGAGAAGGGAAGGGGGGGTTCTAGTTCTACAAAGAACTCTTCTAATATACAAGAGAATAGTTACCTTATTTGAACTCTTTCCCAGTTTCTCTGAGAGAGACATGACAATATGGATGGGTAACTATATATGTATACTTATTTATATACATAATTGTTTAAGTGAGGAAAATAGAATGGGCAATAATAGGTGAGGCACATTTATAAGGGTAATACATAAAACATTATGATTGTCTAAAGACATATACAGACCAAACATCTAAATACTGATGCTAATAAAAGGGAACCGACGCAAAAAGGCATAAAAAGGCAAACACACAAATACATATACATGGCATGTACTGGGAAACTTAAAGAAGCTCCTGAGTGTGTGTCTGTGGTATGTGAGGCAGGAGAAAAGGAGGGGCCTGCAGGACTCCCCAGCACTCTTTGTTCTTTGTTCAGCACTTTATCAGCACTTACATGTGCATCCCCCCTTTACTAGCTGGGATCAGGCTCTGGCCCAGTCTCCACAGGTCAGACTTTTCTTCCTGGGCCCCTACATCTTGGAGCCATAAAACTTGAAGTGCTGGCCTCCCTTGTGATCTGAATTGCCTTGAATGTGTGGGGTGTGTATGGTCTCCTTTGTCCCATCCTCTTATCGGTAGTTAATGGTGCATCCCCTTTTAGGCTAGGCCGCTAAAGGGGGTACCACGTTATACCAAGCTCAGACTGTCTATGTCAAAGTCTCCAAACCTCTGGGCTAAGAAACTTGGAATGTTAGTCTTCCATTTAGCTTGTTATCCGAGTGCCTTCCGTATATGTGTGTGTGTGATCCTACAATAGTTAAACTGTATATGTAATGTGTGTTTAAAATGTTGCAGTGAACCTATGTTATTGTTTGTGAACAAAAGGATAATTTAAACTTTGTACTTATAAAGGTATATAAATTTATAGATGCTCAAGGATTAAAACACATGAAAGATTCTTAGTAAAATTTTTATTTTTCAGTACAGTACTGTATCCTGTGGTCCAGCAGCACATCATAATACTGTCTTCAGTCAAGTACAGCACAGTACAATATCCCAAACAGTACAGCACACTTTGCTGCAGTGCAGTTAAAATCCATGTCGTTTAGTACGCTTTCCAGCGTTGCTCACCATGGCGGAGTAAAGCGCGGCAGAATGCACTACAGAGCAAAGTTAAGAGTCCACTGAGACCCTGGCCCCCCCTAGTGAGGAACAGCAAGCTGCACGCTACACCTGCAGGGCCTTCTGATTGCTGCAGATGGCACACCATGTCCAGGTCCAGCAGGACAGCGACGGAGGATGTCATCAATAGAATGCAATGCTGAAGACACACGCCATGGTGGAGCCCTGCCCAGAGCAAGGAATTACAGTACAGGCAAAACTCTCACAACAGTGACATGGTCATAAGACTTACACTATCAAACCACACTAACAATGGCAAGAATAATTCATCTTTACCAATAATTGTCTAGGAGCAAGAGCACAGTATCTACTGGTCTCTGGTTTTTGCTAGATGAGACACTGAAGGACAGACGACCACAAAAATACCAAGGCTTAAAGCATATTTTTATATCGTACATAGTGACTGAAAGACAGAAGACAAAAATCCTACAGGGGAAGGGGAGATCAACAGCTCAGGAATACTGCAAAGATAAAGGAGACAGACACCACACTCATTTTACAGTGAAACTGGCCAGCGAAGTAACCAGCAAAATTGTAATATGGTGAAACTGGCCAGTGGAATAACCAGTAAAATAGAAGTAATGTGAAACTGGTCAGCAGAATAACCAGTAAAATGTTTATATGATGAAACTGGCCAGCTGAATAACCAGTACAATACTAGTATGGTAACACTGGCTAGCAGAATAAGCAGTACAAAAGTAGTAAAGTGAAACTGGCCAGTGTGTTAATCAGTTCAATAGTTACACTAGCTGAAATATGTTGATGTATTGTCTTTCCTGCCTTTTATATGTGATTCATACAACTAAAATAAAATTTTGACAACACAGAGAACATGTTTCTACTCAAGCACCAAAGCATTCACAGTCAAATCGGAGGAAACTACAATTAAAAAATCAAAACTGCTACATAGATGACATGCCTATTTCTGTGTTCCTGTCATTACAAATAAAGCTATATAATGTATTAAGTATGTACTCAATGTGTGTACATGAACTATACAATACTTCAGTAAACTGATGGTGATTAAAATGTTAAAATAGCTCTGCAGCTGTCTGAGAGGAAATAAACACCACCAGTTTTCTGCAATACCAGCCGAAAGCCCCTAGCATCTCCTCCGCAGAAGCACACTAACTATCACACTACGATAGGTACACGTCTGCTTCAGTGTAGCACATTGTTCCAAAGCCACATTCACTTACATTGCTGTCTGCAGTGTTATGTAGTTGAAAATATCACAGATCATAGTTTACTACTACTGCACTAGTATATAACAGTACTAATATTTTGTCAAAATCAATAAAACACATTAATGTATAAATACTGATATGAATATATTTTCTAATTTAGAAATGATATAATTATATTTAAATAGTGAATATTTAAATATAATTAAATGAGAGATTGAAATTAAAACTATCAGTCAAATCCGCTTCTTTGCATATAGGAGGAATTAAATTATAAGCTACACAACATCAGTCACATTTGATTTGCAGTCATACAGCAATGAGAACACAATGCATTTTATGAAAATTGCCAGCTAAGTGGAATTAAAATAAAATAAAAGCAAAAGTCACAGCATTTTTATGTCTGGTTACCAAAATCTAGTAAAACTTAGAGGAGGTTCAGTGTTGGTTTACAATCAGGAAAAGACAACAGGGGAAAAATGTATATACTCTGATCTCACTAAAGTGATCATCTCATTAGACACTTAGTCCAAGTTATTGCGAAGGAGCTGTCATTGATACAGTTTAAGACTAAAGATCAGCCACAACACTCTTCACAGATGTTATGGAATAAATAAGAATGGACTGGAAGGGCAGTGTTTTTAAGCTCATAACTGGGGGCAAAAAACAGCAGAGAGGGCAGAGTTGGAGGACAATGGAGAAATGGGAGAAACTGTGGGTATGACGGCATTAGTCATAAACTCATGGGGTGAATATTACTGGAATGCACTGTCCTGACTGGAGAACAAGACAATCAGGATCCATCAGTGACATGTGGAGCTACAGTCTTGTCTGGTTGCGAGTGTGAGGGAGCTGGGATCATGGCCGTGAATGGCAGTTTGCTTTTAGTCACACCTCACTCTCCACACTGGAAAAGTGGGCGGAGTCCCGGCGCAAGCACAGACCCTGGGGTTTGAGCGGCACGTGTGGGGGGCAGGGCTTGGGGGGCACGGAGCGCAGCCTCTGGTACTGCAGCTTGGCGCTGGCAGTGGTGATGGAAGACAGGGGCGTGTCAGGGGCTAGGGGAACCGCTGGGGATGAGGAAGAGGTCGGCTGAGCACCAAGCGTGGCGAGGGAGGGGGGCGAGGATGTGGGGAGGGCGAGAGCAGGGATGAGGGCCTGCACCAGGCAAGGCTGGCCAGCCTGATCAGTCAGTGGCACTTTCTGTGCGCTGAGGTCGGATTGGCTGTCAGATTTGGATTGGGTGAGGCCTGGCTTCAGGGAGGCAGGGTTAGGAAGGGGGCTGTAGTTAAAGCTGTGGCAGATGGGCAGGAGCTCCTCCTGGCTGTGAGAGACAGGTCTGTCCTGCTTAGCATCTGTGCCAGTGTAAGCATAATGACAGGGACATGGCAGGTATCCTTTCTCCCTTTCCTCTGCCTTCCTCTTCTCCTTCTCACCTCCCTTCCACCTTTTCTTCCGCTTCATAGATAACTTCTCCTCTGACCAATATCTGCCAGGAAGGGCTGTGGCTCTGGTCAGCCATTGTGGTTTGCCTGCTGCCCCAGATCCCAGAAGCAGTGTCTCGCTGGGACTCCTGATGTCAGAGGCGGGGCCCCATCCTGGCCCTTTTCCAGCATAGCTGCTGTCTATGCTGCCCCCCTTCTCCCTGGCCGGGTAGGTGCCGAATAAGCGCCCGTCATCCCAAAGGCCGCTGCTGGCTCTTCTCCTGCTACCCTCCCAGTACCGCTCAAACTTGCCAAACTCCCCCGAGGAGCCCTCATCCGAGTAAAATTCCAGCTCGCTGCGTCTGTCCCTCTCAGACTCTGACAGGGCCCCCCGCACCCAACCGGCCCTCTTCTGTCCCTCCCCCCTCCCCCTTTCCTCTTCCAGGTCTTCATCCTCATCCTCGTCGTCTTGGGAGTCCCACTCGTTGAAGCGCAGGCCTTCCTTAGTGTGGCTGCGGTTTCTCTCAGCCTGTGACAGCAGGGGGCGCCTCTCTCTGCCCCTCTTGCGTGTCTCTTTCTCTGCCCATGCCCACCTGCGATGTCGATAAGAGGATGGGAGCAAAGGCTGGGACAGCGCCACCGCCGTGGTGGTTTCGCAGCTCATGCTACCTCTTCTGCCTCCTCGCATCAGCAGTTTGTTGAGGTCTGGGCACCGAACGCAGGCCCCCAAGTGTGAGTATGGCCCCCCTTTGGGATACCTCTCCCTGCTCCTGCTCGCCTCCTGCCCTTTCTCCACTCTCCCACCCCCTTCTTCTGCTTCTCTGTCTCTCCTCTCTCCATTGGCTTCTCCTTCCCAGACAGAGTACTTCTTGGCCTCTGTGTTCCTGTGGAAATCCTCCTCTTTGTTGCCCAGCTCCAGCTGTCGCTCAGAGGACATGCTCTGCCTCTTCCTGATTTTCACGGCTTTTTTCTTCTTCTTCACCTTACGTCGCTTTCTCTCTCTCTCCCTCTCACGCTCCTCCCTCTTTTTCCGCTTCCGATTTTTCTTCTTCTTTTTCTGCATCTCTTTGTCCTTCCTGGACCTTTGGTCACTTTTCCTTTCCCTCACATTGTCCCCGTCCCGCTCTCGCTCCCCCCATGAAGCCCACCATTCCTGTAACTGGGCTAGCTGGCCCCAGCTCCTGCCCCTGTCACAGGAGAAGGCCCTCTGTCTCTGTGAACACGGCTGCCGGGGGGGTATGGGGGGTGGGGGACTATGAGCTATGGAATGAGGGGGAAAGAATGATCTGTCAACTTTGCTCTGCCCAAGAAGCAGGCTGGATTCTTCCGTCAGTTCCTCCGTTTCTTCGTCATCTTCCACACTGCGTCCTGCCGCCCCGTGGCTTCGACGATCAGGACTCTGTGATATTGTGGAGGAGGACGAAGGAGATGTCGAGCGGGAGGAAGAGGCTGATGCCGAAGAGGATGAGCTGGAAGAGGAGGAGGAGCAAGTGGAGGACGAGTACAGCAGGGAGGGTGAGAGAGAGGGGGATTGTGGGTAGGGAAGCTTCCTACCTTCTGCATTTCTCATACCACCTCTTCGTCCACCTCGCTTGCCCAAAGGGAGGATGTTCTCATACAAGGGCCCAGGTGGCTCTTTCAATTTTTTGGGACAGCGTTTTTTCCAAAAGGAGGATGGCAGAGTTGGAGAGGTGGGTGTTAGTGGTTTGGGGGGCAGTGGGGCCAAGGCCTTACTCTTAGGAGGGATCTTGGGGACCCCCAAATATTTGCTCTTTTTCCTCTGACCGCCTGCAACTCGAACTGCTCCCAAGTCGACAGTCTTCTCCTGGTAGAAAATTGCAGCTGGTGGCGGTGCTGGCTGACCTCTTTGCACTGCTTTGGGGGTTTGAGGTTCACTCATCTGTGGGTCCACACAAGTGCTCAGGCCCTCGGGATCAATTGGACCATAGTACCTCTTGTATTCATCCAGGCCTCCGCCACCTATGCTCTCTGCCCCTCCCCAGGCTGGAGGCATCCTTTGTGGGACCGGTCTAATCTCACCCATGCCACAGAGCGCTTTTGTGCCAGTGGCTTTGGGGACCCAGCGGTCCACCACAGCAAATCTCCGGTCCGGACAGGGCAGGAAAGTGGAGCAGGGCAGAGGGGCTCCCAGGATGGGGCTGTTTGGAGACTTATGTGTGGCGGGGTGCGGGGGTGATCCTGGCAGTGGAATATCATATGCTGACTGCTGGTGTTGCTGCAGTTGCTGCTGCTGTGTCATAGCAACCGTTGGCTTGGAAACTGCCGTTGGGCCAGCAAAAGACTGGGTAGGAGGGGGCACCATGGAGACATGTTGAGAAGTGGGAAAGCTGCTTTTGCTTCTTGCTTGGATGGTTTCATCCTCTATGCTGCAACAGCTGTACATACCCTGTGTGAAAAATGAATAGCAAGAACCATCAGGGCAGCTATTAAAATGTGGGCAGCGTTAATCTATGCATAACGCTGTGAGTCATTATGGCCATCAATGAACATAAAAACATATGGGTCTGTAGAGAGCTTTTGGTAAACTGTATGCATCACAGAAGAGGCCCTCTGTGTTAATTGCTTCACTGAAAAAACATGACGATGAACATTTAAATACAGGAAACTGACAGGGTTTGGCTTACCCTGCTGAAGGCGAGCAGGAAGTCCATCTTCCGGGACAGGCCAACACAGTGCCTCAGCCGCCAGTAGACCAGGTGTTCCCAAGCAAACACAAGCAGGCTCAGGCCCATGGCCACTAGCAGCATGTAGAAGACCCCCGCCATGTTGTCAATGTCCAGCTTGGAACTCATCACCTCAATCTTGTCATTATGGCAGATGCCAGACAACCAGAGGCGTTCCAGCATGTCAATCTCATCTGGAGGTGGGAGAGGGCATGTTGGAGGAATAGATAAAATGGAAGCCGTGCCTGTGTATCATGTTGGACCAACCTCTTTCACACAGTGCAGAATAGAATGAGTAACAGGAAATGAAAAAAGCTGTGGGAGAGAAGAAGGCAACACAACGGGAAGCCACTGAGAAAGCTCCTCATCCTGAGCCAAGAAGAATGAGAAACATTAAATAAAAAGCAGTGCGTGTGTGTGTCTGAGCCAAGACAAAGAGTTTATCATTGTTCAAAGTGACCATCCTCATTTTCCTGTAGTACTATGGTTGTATTGTGGAATATTTTCTTACAAGGTAGTTCTTCACCTTTCATTTATTAGATGAATAGATAACATGCAGAGGGTATAAGAAGTTTGATTCCAAATGTGTCATTATGAAACTATTTGTTCCTTATAGTCATATTCAGGTTTATCAAGCATTTTATTGAGATTTTCAAAAATCTTTTTTTAATCCATCTAGTATCAAAGCAAATGATAAAATGTACTTGAATATTTGCCTTATATTGATGCATTGTATTGAATTGTGGTTCGTTTTAATTAAGGAAAAATCACGGTACAACCTTAAAATAATTCGATTGTCATTTTTGTACATGCTGCCCCTTTGAACCTTAAAATTGCGTCATTCATCTCTTGTAATGGCTTGCATCACATTTCTTTTAAGTTGTTGCTCTGTTGGAATGGAAGGATATGCATGTTGTTGTTTTGTGTAGCAGTGCAGGGGTTTCTGGGGTCTATCTTTGTCATTAATATATGCATATACAGTCGTCCCTCGTTAATCGCGGAAGTTACGTTCTAAAAATAACCCGCAATAGGTGAAATCCGCGAAGTAGTCAGCTTTATTTTTTACAATTATTATATATGTTTTAAGGCTGTAAAACCCCTCACTACACACTTCAAACACTTTTCTTAGCATCTTCTTTTGCCTTTTGGGTTTGTTGGGGAGAAAGCTTACAAACATACAGTACAGCACTTCAGAGTCACACTGCTAGCGATCAAAGATTTATGTGAATTTGACAAGCTGAACGCATTCTGTACTGTAAGGGAGACACGGCGCTGTATCATTTTCACTGTCTCGATCAACTTTTTAATGAATATACAGTACTCTATATACTTTAATGAGCACAGTACTGCATTTGGCAAAAAAACGCGATAGAGTGAAGTCGCGAAAGTCGAACCGCGAAGTGGCGAGGGACGACTGTAACTGCATAGTGGAAGTGCGACTACATCCAGCTGAAAGAATGCAGTAATTTAAAAACACATCAATACTGTACACCGCAACATGTTTTCGCATCTCATCTCATTAAAAATGCGATGCCAGCTATTTATAAACTCCTTGGCAAACAGCCATCAATGCATCTGGAAATATGATAAACAAATGACCTTTGTGAAAAAGATGCCCAAAACTGGTCAACTGACTCTAGGTACATGCTTCCACCACTCTCCGCCAGATATGTTATTCTCACCATCTCCCACAAGCTGTAGCAGGGCAAGGTCAAGAGGTCGTTTCCATGGTGAGTTCTTGTGCAAAGCAATGCCGTAGCCGGTGGTAGCAAAGACCTTTCCTGAGCCAATGGTCATCACCTTGCAACCTTCATCCTTCCTTGCCATATAGTTCAATACAGCTGCATCGTAGATGAAGACATCCAGTTTACTGCACAGAGAGAAATGAGGTTCATGACGACTACATATATCAGCTGCAAGTCTACTACAGTAGATCTGAAGAAGAATAAACTGGCTCGGTGCAGGGTGCTGGCTTTGTACACCAGTCTTGTCCAGGCTACAGAGTGTGAGGATTTTCAAACTCTGGCCATTATGCTCTGAAAGACAGTACAAGGCCAGCAGATAAAATTGGTCTCAGTCAGGGTAATTATGAGTGTTAATGAGACTGAGCAGTCTGAAAACTTGAACAAATGTCACAATTCCCAGACCAGGCTTCAGAAACTGCCACAAGGGATTTTACATGTTCATAGAGGGGATAATGATTCATTTATACAAATTAATGTTACATTCAGATAGGCAGCTCTAGGTGACCACAGCAAAACTGACCCTGTCTTAAGGTTCGCGATGGCCTCTTCCACGCTTCTCTGGTTGTATTTCACCATGTACTGGTGCATGTTGGGGTAGTTGCTGTGAATGTTTTCCTCTGTGCTGCCATTGGGGACAGTGCCAAACTTGAGAGGAGGGTACTGCTCTGTGGGCTGCTGGAACTGAGACAAAGAAAGTGGTACATCAGTTAGCCCCAGAGCTGCATCCCTGCTGATAAGACAGGCGGCCAGCACACTTTAACATACTTACCATAAGATATAACTGGCCCACATTCTCCATCCTGACCTTCACGTCTCCTGTGAGCTTCTCCCTTTCTCCTACCTGACCCTTATTGCACAAACACTATGGCTCCAGGCCTATTTCCCAACCTCAGTCATGGTTTCAGCTGAATCTACAACTTTGCAACTACATTCAATTAATTTAAGTCAGTTTCCTACAAACACCCATAGACCATGTTCCTGCCATTTTAACATTCTTCATTCATCAAGTAAACCCAGCTTAACACTCAAACTAACTCGATTATGAGTAAAGTTTAACACTATGCTAACTATGCTAATATTGCTGCTGCCACTTCTTTAATATCTTTCTCCGCACAGCAAAGAAAAAACCATGGTGAGGTCATTGCTTTTTCTGGTCCTTTGGTTTTCCAGTAGATGAAAAGTGATCACTACAGAAACACACTGCTTTGCTTGAGAAACCATTTCCTTTTCAAGGCAGACTCAGCAGGATGTAAAAAATAGATCTCAGCAGGGTCTCACGTTATTGCCTCTCCAAGTATCTCAGTACATCTCAGAATGACAACATAGCAAATGCTTCTTTGCCTGGCTACACCTGATCGTTTACCTGATCGACTCGTCAGACTGTTTCTGACACCACTGGCATCTCATTCCTGAAGGTTCTTTTGGAGTTTTTCTTTCAGTATCATATAATAATTGGGGCCTGGCTTTTTTCTCAGGAATGAAAACTGGATTTGAGCAGTGACATTATTTTTTGGATTTGTCACTCACTGCAGCTAAAGTGTTTCTCTTCACTCATTTCCCCAACAATAATTCTGATATGATTATTTGCATTAATGTATAGTGTCTCCACCCATGGGAGCCTTTGTACGTAGTATTGAGCGTTAGGGTTGTTCTGTCACAAATATTTTCACTGGTGTTTGTAATTGTTCCATATTAGTATGTGGTTCCTAATTATCCTTTTGGTGAGTGTATATACATCTCAACATCACAATACTTGGTATGATCATGTTAATTATGTTTTTGGGAAAGTGAGAAAGAATGTTTAATACAATAATACAGATCAAAGTTTGTGTTTTGTTTTGCTATTTTTTCTTGAATTAAACATTTATATATATATATATAGGCTTACAAGTAAGTCTTTAGTTTTGTTAGCAAGTCTTTAATTTCATTTTCACCTTCAGACTGTACACACCTTCACCCACCTATTCCATCATATTTCACTTCCCACTGGGTCAGAACACCTTCAGAGTGGTACCTGGGCCAGCACGTCCCTCTCCATGCCATGTCACATCACTAGCATAAGCACAAAGCATAATGTGGCAGAGTTACTGAACACATGGCCATGGTTACATAAATATTTCATCATTAGTAGAATCCTTATGCCTTTATTATTTAGAAATGACCAATATTTTTACATTTAGATTGATTCCCCTTTTCCAGACTGTTTGTTAAATGTGCTCTTTTATGTCCCATCTCCAGTTCTCAATTGCTGTTAGTGTCACGACCTGAAGGGAAGGCACAAGCCAAAGGTAGGCCGCAGTGCAGATCAAAACCCCAGACTGGGGACTTTATTAAAGGCAGCAGGAGCGTACAGGGACAGACAGGTAACAATGGCAGGACTAGGGAGCACTGGACTAGGAAGCACTTAAATACAAGACTAACGAAGGGGCAAATGAGAGGCAGCTGTGAACAGTTACCATGAGGGCAGGAACAAGAGGCAAGACAAATGAGCATCAGGCATGGCTTGTTTAGCCACGCCCAAGGGAAACACAGGGATCGCACACGTTGGGTGGGGCTGGACATGATAGTCAGTGGTCAATTCTCTGCAAGTCTCTCGGCCAAATTTCGCACAAGGTTGAGGCATGACTGGCAATGTATTGCATCATATTGTGATGAATTGTACGGCATCGTAATAGGGGTGAATCATATCGCATTAGTACAGTCGGACCTCGAACTCAATGGGACCAAAAAAAAAATTCGACTTAGGGAGTTTTCGAGTTAGGGAAAACGGCGTACAGTAATAGGC
>JAODKM010000090.1:50925-61305 GCA_026780845.1 Petrocephalus sullivani | reverse complement strand
GTCTTTGTGTGGCACATAGTTTTAAACAGATTGCCTGCATGTAGGGTAAGCAGAAAAAAATCTACCCTATAGTGTATAAATGTATCGCGATGCAGACTGAGGCATCACAGAGGCGAGACGGTTCCACACTCTCTTTTATTGTAGTCCTTAAAAGGACCGCAAAACAAGCAACAACCACACTCTGACCACATAACGATGAAATGCTGGGAGGTTTCATGGCACAGAGTAGGTTGCACACATGGGGAGTAACTAGACAGAGGACCGAGTACAACACGACAGGTGGCATATGCCACAATCAGGTCCACAAAACAGGCTGGTGAGCATGCTGGGAGATGGCTCCAGTGCACTGAGCCATCTCCCTGACCACCACACCAAGTCCCTAAGGTCCAGTGGCAGCCGCTGGAGCACCATCTCCAATGAATGGGAGAAGCTGTCAGCTCCTGGGCGCTGGCAAGGCAGAGGAGACCAGTAGGCTAGCAGATGCTGGGCTGCTGGCATTGCAGGTCCCTCCAGCCACCGACCCTTCCCCATAGAGGGAACCTACCCCTCCTGCTCCCTGGGCCTTGCTCAGCTGCTCCCAACAGCCCATCTCTTCCTGCAGCTCATGTTACTCCTTAGCCAGCTGGGCCTTCAGTGTGCAGTATGTCTCCTCACAGTCATGCAACACAGCATGACACTCCTCCTCCTCTAGGTTGCCCTCGCACTCCCAGCAAGCCAGCTTCTTCTGCACCTCCACCATCCTGCAGTTTCCTCCTCCTGCAAATCGCTGCTCTTCTGGGCCAGCTGGGCATCCAGGCTGTGACATACTGTACCTCCTCGCGACTGAGCAGTGCCGTCTCGCAGCTGCGTAATGCAGCCTCCGCTGCCTCGGCTTCTGGCGGTCAGGCTGCTGCTCCCAGCTGGGCCTCCAGGCTGTGACATACTGTACCTCCTCGCAACTGAGCAGTGCCGTCTCGCAGCTGCGTAATGCTCCTGTTCCCAGCTGGCCAGCTCGCCACGCGGCTGCTCCAACTCCCACCACTGCTGCTCTGTGGATTCACGCAGCCGGTCTTGTTCCTGTTGGTCCCACTCCTGCTGCTCAACCAGCTTACGGCGCTCCCGAGCCAGCCAGGGCTCCCAGCTGCGATGCTCCTCCGTGTGGCACGGACTGAGTACAAATTCAGTGTGGAACAGGGCAGCCTCCACCTGCTGCCTCAGATGGTCATGTTGGGGTCGCGCTGTGGCTCCTCGCAGTTGGTGAGCGAGGAGCACTTATTTAGCGGTCGGAGTCTGCAGTAGTATCTGCCCTTTTCAATCACTGACGATGTCATCTCTGTTGTAGGTCTGGTGGGCTGGCAGGAGCAACTTGACACACTGCACAGGTCTGGGGTGATCCAGGAGGACAGGGAGGCACCTCCCTTACTGTGGCACGCTCAGCTGGCAGCTCTGGTCCAGGCCTCTGGACAAAAAAGAGCCCTGTGGCCCCTTTTCCTGAGGCACCAGCATACGAGTTTCTCACTGCAAGTGGTCTTCTCTACAAAACCACCGCCTCTCCCAGTTCACTACTCCACAGTGCGCCAGGCTGGGGCAGGCTACCTCCACCAGCGCCAAAGGGTCCTCTTCTGGCATCCCACTTCTGGCACCAATGTGGTGCTTGGCAGATGGAGGCATCACAGCAGTGGCGAAGAATGAGGGGAGATAGTTCCACTCGAAGTTTCTCTTTTACTGTACTCCTTAAAAGGACCGCAAAAGAAGCAACAGCCACACTCTGACCACATAACAATGCTGCATTTCAGGTCTCATGGCACACAGTAGGTCACACACACGGGGAGTAACTAGACATTACAAAGAGACATGCGAGGATCAGGCAAGGACCGAGTACAAATACACGTAAGGGCACACACAACAATTGGGTCCACAGATCAGCTATTTACGCAAGATCTGCACAGGGACTATATACAAGGTTCGTGAGCATGCCAGGAAATGCTAATAGTCTCTGCTATGCAAAGGAATTTTGAATCAATATTCGGTAGCAATGTCTCTCAGACGTTGTGCCAGAGAGCAAATGAGTCATAGAGATGCTTCGCTGACGGATTTTCAGGAATCTTGGAGACATCGTGCATGTGTGCTGTCTGGGTAGTTATATTATTTTAGCATTGCTGCTGTGATACAGAACAGTGCTAGATAATACAACTGTCAAATTTTACCTATCACTATAAGTACTATCATCCATTTATTGCACCACCGTTGGATGGTTGGATGATGTTGGATCATGAACAGGAAATTAGGGAAAAAGGCTGCATTTGTCCATTAATATTATTGTGGAAGACAAAAGTAAAGGGTAACATTCAACTTTCAGTACTGTTTTATTGCCAAAAGTTGTGGAATTACAGTAACGGGTTTTGCATTACTATCAACACTACTAAGGATTAAACCAGCGTTGTGATATCGAAAAGCCAGAGTTATCACTACTTATCCTCAAAGTTATCCGATTAAGCAAGGAATCCGCCCGCAAACTAAATTACTATGGCAACTTTTATTGAAAATTTGGTGTCAAATCGATAGTAATATGACCAAACCATCTAAACATCATCATAATATACCCCTTTACATTAAAACTTAAATGAGACTAAAATGTGTTTATGACCGTAAAATTTAAGATATAATATAATATAATAATTAGCGTGTAGCAGGAATTAACCAACCATCATTGCAGGGTGCACACTCAGTTACACATTTGGTAAGTTTGGGACACCAATTCACTTAAGTTGCATGTTTTTGAACAGTAGAAGAAAAGCCAACAAGAGCTGGGCACGAAATGGCATTTGTCTTTTACTGTATAGAAATATTTTGTATTCCAAAGAGACGATAATGAGCAAAAGTAAGTGGCTTGTCAGCACTGCTTTGTGTCCAACTGCTTTGTGTTGGTCCAACTCATGGCAATACCACCAACTTATTTGACGGGCTTGGTTAGTAGATAAGAAGTTGGGTTTGGCTATATAGTTCATTTAAAATTCCTAAATATTGCGAAAACTTAAAATGTCACAATGTGAACTTTTTTTATCAGAGTACAATTAGCAGCAGGTTTAGTATGTGTACCTTTAAAAGTACATTTTCCATGTTATGATCAGCTCTTAAACCAGACTGAAAATCATACAGAATAAAGCTTTTCTAAAACAAGCTTCTAACTGGTTAAAAACAACTGTTTAGAGTAGTAACCATCACATGGGAGCCCTGCCTCCCCATATCTACCGCTGCAGCCCACTGGTATGGCATTCTCAAGCACGCTCTTCCCCATGCAAATAAATGCAGTGAGGGGAAAGTGGTGAGATACCTCATTCATGTTATACCAGGGTTACATAACATAACCTAACGTTCTTTTTCAATCATTCTCTGTAACCCCTGGTTACAGTCGGCCACACCCATGAGTGAACTGCGCATAGGCACCAAGTCTCCTTCGGAAAGCCACAGACGGGACATGAGCACCCTCTTGTGGGGAAAGAGAGGGATGATTCTCTCTTAACTGGAAAACTTTTCTGGGAACGAAAATACATTGAGCCCTCGGCTAGATGCCTGTATGTGCCAGTGCATCTTTTATTAAACCCTGAAAAGTGTGAGAGGTTTGTCTTTGGTGGCAGCTGTGGGATTGTTTCTCCTCTCTCCGGCTCTAACTCAAACAGGGGCTGAAAGGAGGAACTGTGAGGGAGGCTCTTTTACAGACTTCGATCAAATCGACATCTACATGGGCAGAAGGCTCACTGCCTTGTGCACTCAGGCACACATGGGTCATCCCTAGATTTCTCTCCAGCATCTGGGGTTAGCAAGCATTTGAGATGGGTGCCCTTGCCTGAAATCATAAACCCGCAGGCAGCAGGGCAATAGCAGGATGCAACATCCTGACCCCACTAGGGTCCCGGGTAGGACAGGAGGAGGCCAAGGAGAGCACACGCTTCAGAGCAGCGTGAGCTAATTAAAATAGCTCGCCTTGATGCGGTAGCTAAAGATAGCAGGATTAAGTCCAATATCCACACTCCCCTTGCTCAGCACTGAGGGGTCTGGACTTACTGAAGGTTCTGCGTTCGGCAACGTAAGCCTTGACGGCTCATGTTTGAACACTTAGCAAGTGACAGTATCGTGCTGGAGTGCTGAGGAAAGCTCGTGGCCTTCACGAGGAAGAGAGCGAGAATGCTGTGGCTCCCATGTCATGGCTGTGACAGACGGACGTGGTGTTATTGCTGCTTCTGCGGTTGGGCACGCCAGAGGTGTATCCCATAGTGAGATACCAAGCGAATGTTTGAAAGAGAACTTAAATATTTTTAAAGACAGTAAGGCTCAAGAAATTGGTTCAGCTCAAATTTATGATTTTTAAAATAGTCGTCCCTCGCCACTTCGCGCTTTGACTTTCGCGGCTCATTAAAGTCTATACAGTACCGTATATTCATTAAAAAGATGATCGAGACCGTGAAAATGATACAGCGTGCACTTGGTTGTCTGAGTCAATTATATCCGCTTCCTATCCTGGCCACTGACTGGCTCCTAAATGTGCTGCTTCTTCTAAGCCCTCTGCTGCTTCTTATTTTCATAGGTTAGTGGTTCTGTGTAAGAACTGTGTGTGTGTAATTAAAAGTACAATAATAATAATAATAATATGATATTTGTAACGTCTAATGTCTTATTTTCGCTTATTTTATCTAACATATTGGGTAGTATGAGTGTAATTGTGACTAAAGAGTGTTGTTTCATGTCTAGAGGGCTCTAATAATGTTAAAAACTGTATTTAGCAGGTCATAAACAGGTTTTCTATGCTCTAATTACGAAAATATTTGATTTATTAATGAATCCTACTTTGCGGAAATTCACTTTTCGCGGTAGAGTCTGGAACGAACTAAACGCAATAAACGATGGATGACTGTACACTATGCCATTTACTTGATGAATATATGCACATCCAGCATGTGCTTGAATCTGAAAAGTTTGCATTGTTGAAGATGACTATTCACAATGCTATAGACTTTTCAATGGAAGGAGGAATGAGAACCAACTCTGGAGTTATCCATGTAGAACACTCAGCAGCAGAGAAAGAGTAGGCCAAGGACTTTCACAGGATCTCCATTACACATGGTCAGAAATGTACTCCGCGGACACTGACAGTGTGAGTGGTTACTAGTTACTAATGTCGAATTAATGACAAACTGACAAAGCACAGAGTTACACCATAGATAAAATGAGCAATTTCACCCTAATCTGTTGAAAATGTTACATTAATATTATTATAATGTATTTGAGGGCCAGCACTCAAGCTCCTCTGTTTTGGAGCAGACCTCATCCGCAGCAATGTTTACAAGCACCATTCGCATGATGGGTCTTTAACTTTTTTGCCACACTAACCCCTTGGACTGCCAGGCTGGGGGGGGGCGCTCCCATCCCCTTTATCCAATGGCTCTGCTGCCACACCGGGGCCTTCCTGTGATGGACAAACAGGCAAGAGCTTCAAGCTGCTTCCTTTACCGTTTGGAGTGACCTGCATAACAAGGAATAGGAAGAAAAAATTCGGAATCTCTACTAACATGGCCGATCCTGAATGACTCAAGTTGATCCTGACACATGATTTGACTGATCCTGAGTGACACTAAAGTTGACCATTACAAGTGATCGGACAGATCCTAAATCACGTCACAGTTGATCTAGATACAATACTGGGTTGATCCTGAGACAAACCTGAGCTGGACCTTTGCCTTTGGCCAAAACATGTCCTGCTCCAGTTAAGCATCTTAGTGTCACGGACCTTCAAGGGGGAACCCCAGTGATGTCTCATGGATGATCCTGGTAGATGTGTCCACGCCTCCCAGGGAAAGCGTGTTCTGTCTGTGTCTTTACTTGCAGATTTTTCTTATTTGGGGCCATGTCCCCTCCCAGCTGAGATCGAGTAACGCTAATATTCCTTGCTCACCAGCCAGACACATGATCTTCCTGTTTTCAATCCCTGTGTTCAAGCATTTATCTACATTCTGTACTGTCTGTCTGTCCAGTATTATCTGACCCGTTTCTGCCCTTAGACCACGAGATCCATCCTGTTCCTTCGATTGCTCGTGGCTTTGACCGTGACATTAAGTTTGTTTTGTGCCCTATAAACCTGCATTGCAAACCTTACTCAAGTATCCTTCGTACTGCGTGACAGCCTCATACTTAGCACCTCCTTGGCCCTCTTCAGTGCAGCCTCACAGCCTCACCTGGTCTGTCTGCGAGATGCTGTGCTGCTGCGGCGCAGGTTGCAGCTGGGTCACTCCCTTGTCTGTGTTGGTGCTTGGGGCCAGGACAAGCGGAGAGAGCGTGCCCTCCTGAAGGCAGAGTTCCACCACAGAGTCCTGGCGTATAACTGCACCCTGAAACAGAACCAAAGGTTTGGGTAGGCCCCAGTTAGTGCATATGAACACACTGAGAGGTAGCCTGCTGACTTGGAGGGGCACTTACACCTCCTGTGTTTGTACTATGAGTGTGAAGTCTGCATGTCCTCCCTGTGATCACTGTGATAACTGACCTGTAGAGCATGCAGCTGGGCACTGAGGTTCACCAGTCTCCGGCACACCTCCTAAAGTAAAACAGCATCACATAGTGAGAGCACAGTCTTAAAATCTATATTACACCTACCCTCTTTTTATGCCAGTGCTACTGTGGCAACTCTTAAGTTTCCCCTACTAATAAAAACAAGGTGTATCTAGAGCCACTGTGATCAATGCTACTCAGGCTAAACAAACCTCTTTCAAGGCTCTGTCCTCTAGCTGATTTCCATTTCTGTCCTGTGGAGGTAAGTACAAAACCACATTTACCATGTGTGCAGACTGTCCATTCATTTCTATGGGAAAAACACCCTACTCAGCCTTAACCTTAACCATAAGTATTGGTGCAACGGATCACTGTTGATTTGTGATCCGAACCTATCCCTCGCCAAGGTTCGGCACGCACGTGACCCGAAGATTCGAAAAATTAAAAAAAAGTTCCACAGCTCTATAAGAGTTCGGGAATGTGATGTCACACCGCAGTGCATTATGGGGCAGATGGGTAGGAATCACCATATTGTGTGGCCACATTTGTGCAGCAGGTGTTGCGGTAAAGTGTCGATCGATATACTTTATATATACGAGGGACGTTCAAAAAGTTTCCGCACTTTTTAAAAACTATTTCAAAACAAATTACAGCAAAAAATGCATCACTTTTCTACATAGTCACTTTTTGCAATACAATGATAAAATTTTTCCAGCGTCGTACCAACTCACAACAGTACGGTTCGAATGTCAGTCCACTCAGACCACTCTACGAGAGAATACCTTATCCCCATACAGAGCACACATACAGAGATTAATGTGTGCTCCCTTACACCTTCTGCCCACAAAGACCGTATGACAGAAAGCTGTTCCTCTTTGGTGCAATTTATACGCTTCGCAGCCATCTTCACCACAGAGTGACAACTCTTATGCTAACCTGCAAGACGGAACTAGTGACATGACCCGATCGGACACGACCAGTTACTGCTCCTCCTGCCTTCACCGTTTCCAACGAAAATATAAAAGTGCGGAAACTTTTCGAACGTCCCTCGTATGTATTAGTAGTAGATACTATAATGCTGAACAGTTATATATAGGGTTATTGTACGTTTTTAACTGTTAGTGTGAAGGGTACGCACAGTTTACAGGGGTCCCCTTTCATTACACTCCGCACAGCGATCCATAGTGCTTCTAGCAGAGAACAATATTATATAATTTGCTGTCTATTGAAGCGTTACAACTGTTGTTTCAGCTATGCAATGGTATGGTGGTATATTAAAAATTTGCTAACATTTTACTAAAGGGTGCTCTATGACAGCTACATGGCACCAACGTAAGCCCATCATGACAGCTCACATAACTTGTCAAAAGCATTTATAAATGTTTGTTCCAACTTTTGTGACTGCCATAAATGCTGACATAGGGGACTTCTGTGTCAACATAATAATAATATACCATAACTTAAATTGCATTTTAAGTTGTTTTTGATTGTGTCCACATTAAAGGAAATAATTGTCATGCCCTATATTGCACCTTTATTTGTTTTTATATAATTGCGTGGAATGAGTCTTGAGTTGTATATTTTTTAATGGGCAAAAAATAGTTAAATAAATAAATGGAGAGTTAAATTGACTTAAAATCGTGATCCGATCTGAACTGTGAGTTTTTTTATCCGTTGCACCACTAACCATAAGTAACCAAACAAAATTGACTTTTGACATTTTTAGCTTTTTGATTGCAGTCACAGACTTTAATAAAATTGTTGTTTATGAAATGCATAAAATATCCCCTTGGGGGACCACAATGTAGTAAATGCATGACATACACACATGCACACACACACACACACTTAGACACGCCTGTGTTACGTAAGTTGGAAGTCAGAATCAAAAATGATACAGCAAAAGGCCTCACCTTTTGTGACGGGCTGTCAAGGGTTCCATTAATGGATAACATCTGTCCATCTGTCAATATATATATATTTCCAAGAACAAAGAATTACTTGTAGAAAAATGTAAGGGGGGCATTAAAGTGATGCAGCTGTTAAACAAAGCAAGCGACACTCACTGATCACTAGCTCCCCCTTGTGGTTCAGGTCACTGTTGGGACGACAAGGTGGCTGGACATCATCAGCAATGGAGCCCATCAGCAGTTCGCTCAAGCTGTCCACTGAGTATCCAAGAGAGACAGAGATGCACCACTACCATACATCGGTTTCTACTTTACGGTATTTTGGGTTAAATCCCCTCTATATTCAAAATTTCTATGTGTACAATATAAAAGGCATAAATGGGTCAGTACTATCAAATCACTGGCTACTGATTTATAGGATAATCTTCTGTTTGTGTCCAGATTTCCTTATGGTGATTATTGTGCCATCTGTCCCCAGCTTGTCCCAGCCTTCTGGCTCACGCACCCTCTGCAATTGCCTCCATTAAGAGCTTCTCCCCGCAGGGGGCCTGTGGACTATCTGCTCTGAAGAGATTTTGGGAACTGGAAGGCAGAGTGACCCCTGTAACCTCTGCCAGCTCTGAGAACAGGGTCACCCTCTCCTGGAGCAGCTCTACCAGCTCCCGGTCTTTCTGCTGAATATCAGCTGTGGGACAGAGAGAGAAGGTGGTTACACTACAGAGAAAGGTGTAGACAGCAGTACTAGGGCCTGCACCAGGCAGAAGCAACTTAAGTGGCCCCCAGACCCCCCCTCCATCTGATCAGCTTATCAGAAAGAAAAGGAAGCTGAAGAATGACAACTTGGTTAATGGAATTTTGCTAAAGGCCCAGAAGAGCAGACATGGAGTCTGAAACCTCGGAGTCTTCGCAGTCGGGCCTTGTTCTCCGTCTCAATCAGTGGGAAGTCCTCCCTGGACGGGCAGCTGCAGTGAGAAGAGAAAGACAGAGTCACACCACGCAGGTCACACTGTGTGTGACAGGCACATGCGCACAGGAGTGAATGAAGCCACCTGCTAACAGCATGCTGAATGAGCCTCATCCAAGTGTTCCGGTCGTCCCGGGAGGATGCATGGAGCTCGTACATCTCTGGCGGGGCTGCATCACTGATGAGAAACATGCCACGCTCCTGGTTGGCGATGTCCCTCACGATAAGGTTCCTCAGGGCCAGGATGGGCGGCTTGTCCTGTGGGGGGGGGGACGCGGGGGATAAGACAAAACTAAGTGAGCCGATTGAGCTGGAGCTGTAGGACATCGGGTGGGGCTGTGCACATCAGCTCGCACTGACCAGCGAGGGGAAAATGAACTTCTGGTCTTTTTCCTGCATAAAAACCAGGATGTCTGTCATCAGCAAGACCTGGACATCTGCAAGAGACAGGTAGGGCAGTGTTACTGAGGCGCACACTGGACGCGCACACCCCTAATGCCCAGCTTGCACACTACCGCCTCCTCACCTTTCAGCCGGGACCCCCCAGCTTTCCACAGCAGCGTTCCCTCATGTATGAGCTGCCGTCTCATCAGCTCAGCCACGCGGAACAGCCCTCCGCCCCGCACCTGGGCTTCCGCCCGCGGGTCCATCCGGGCCTGGATCTCTTGCAGCCGCTGGCTGCGCTCCAGCTCCAGCACCTGCTGGTCCACAGAAGTCAGCAACTCCCGGATCAGCGTCAGCGCCTGTTTGAGAACAGACGCCTCCGGCTGGCTACCTATGGGCAGGGGGAGTGGGCCGGGTTACTATCCACCCTGCCAGCTATGCACAAGAGAGTGAAACCTGCTGTACAGATAGACTTGGGGTGTCAAACTCCATCCAGTTAATAGGCCATGTTGGATGCAGTCCAATCCTAAGTCGGCTGAACCCAGAAGATCTAGGCTAATGACACATTCATGTAAGGAATGGGATAGCATGGTACATTGA
>JAODKM010000090.1:17006-39867 GCA_026780845.1 Petrocephalus sullivani | reverse complement strand
TGTAACAGTATTGGATAGCGCTGTTAGAGGATATGGTACTGTAACAGTATTGGATAGCGCTGTTAGAAAATATGGTATTGTAACAGTATTGGCTAGCGCTGTTAGAAGATATGGTACTATAACAGTATTAGACAGCAGCATTAGGGAGTGTTGATACTGTGACAGTAGTACATAGCCCTGTTAGAGGATGGTGGTAGTGTAACAGTATTAGAATGTGCTGTTAGAGGGTGTGGCACTACTAGAGAATTAGATAATGCTGTTAAAAGATTTGTACTGTAACAGTACTAGACAGAGCAGCTGGAGGATGTGGTACTGTAACAGTATTATAAAAGGATGTGGTTGCAGTGGTTACTCACTGGGGCAACCGAGGGCCTCCTTGGCAGTGATGCTCTTCCCGCAGGCCGAGCAGAGAGTGGTTCCTGAGACAGTGAGAGAGGTGAACAGATGGCCATTGCTGTACCTCGCCTCTCTCTCTCTGGCCTCCTTTTCCCGTTCCTTCATCCGTTCCTTCTCTTTGTTCTGTATTCCCAAGGAATGGAAGACATGCAGGATTACCAAGCAAATCCACAAAGATAAGACTTCATATTTAACAGATCGTTATCAACTTGTTCATGTGAATAATGAACCTTCAGAGCTCACTAAAGTTAAATATGGCGTCCAACGCGGATCAGTGCTGGGCCCACTGCTATTCACTTTATATATGCTGCCGCTTGGTAACTTTATTAAGTGAAGGTGATTAATTGCCATTGTTTACACACCACAGCATACAACAATGAAATGTGTCCTCTGCATTTAACCCATGTGACATAGTGACACAGTAGGGGGCAGCAATGTGAGCGTCCAGGGAGCAGTGCTTGAGTGCTTGCTCAGGGAACCTCAGCAATCTTTCGACTACACGGCTGCATCCCTAACGACTACACCACCTGCCTGCCCCAAATCATGGTGTTAGTTTCCATTCTTATGCTGATAATACACAGTTATTTGTATGTGATGATGCATCCTTACTTGAAGCTTGTTTGCCAACCTCAACCTTGACTGTCTTTCTATTCAGCTTAACAGAGTGGTCAAAGATCTCAGTGTTCTTGTTGATTCAGATCTATGTTTTGATGGTCATATAAGAAGTATATGCCATGCTCCCTTCACTGGCTCAGACTGATTACAAGATACTGCTATTAACTCATAAAGCATTGAATGGCCTTGCAGCAGAATACCTTAGAGATCTACTGGTCTTTTACAACCCTCATCGTCTTCTTTAATCCCAAGGAGCACCTATCAGTACCTAGAGTAGAAATCACTACAGCAGGCTGCAGTGTTCTCTTACAGAGCTCATCAGCTGTGAAATGGTCTTCCAGAGGGTGTGTGAGATTCACTCTCAATATTCAAATCTAGACATAAAACACACTTTTTTAGCCTAGCTTATAGGGACTCTAGGTCTAGCTCTAGCTAGATACTCACCCCCAGTTAGGCCTACAGTGTGAGGCACAGAGCTGGGTGGGGATTGATGACATTGACTTTGGATGAACTGAACAGTCCGTGCTGTCACTTTAACATCACACCCCCTTACAGAATTGGAGAGCTGACATTCAGGCACCAAGCCTACATTCTCACTTTCTCCTACCTCCTACTTATGCTGCCATAGCCATATCTACCGGAACTTTCACACTGCACTCACCTAACAATTTGCACTACCTGTAATCCACCCTTTGGCTAGCACACTTTTTATTTTTGATTTCCCCCAACCCTCATGTGGTGTGCTGCCTGGGGAACCAGAAATAAGAACACAAGAACATAAGAAAAATACAAATGAGAGGAGGCCATTCAGCCCATCAAGATATTCTGCCTACCCTGCTGCCTGCAAAGCCCATTCTACTTATGGTGTCCTTCCGGCCTGCTTTCCCTTCTGCCTGTGACGTCTCTCCTGCCCTGCTCCTGTATCACCGTTCATCCTCCCGTCAGAAGCAGTACCTACCATCTGCATTTAGACTGTAAATCTTAAAATTTGGCCTGCATAAATTAGGATTTGTCATTTTGTTCATTTCACGTCCTCAGGGGCGGAAGTGTGTGCCCACACATCTGGGACCAGGGTCCGAGCCTCCACCATGGGTCTGTGTGTGAAGTTTGCATGTTTTCCCTGTGTCATTGTGGGGTTGTTGCTGGGTACACCAGCTAACCCCCCACAGTCCAAAAAACATGTTGCGGTTAATTGGAGTTTCTAAATTTCCCATGTGTGGGTGAATGGTGTGTGAGTGTGCCATGCGTTGGGTTGGCACCCCATCCTGGGTTGTTCCTTGCCTTGCACCCATAGCCTCTGGGACAGGCTCTGGATCCTTTGCAACCCTGAACAGAACAAGCAGTTTCAGAAAATGGATAGATGGACAGACTTCCTCAGCCGACCTTTATGTCCAGTTCCTTACAAGAAAACTCCCTACTAGGGAGTTCTCCTTGCCACTTGACTTTGGGCAGGAATAGTAAAACACTCTGAGACAACGTAATGTTGTGAAAATGCGCTATACAAATAAAATTGAATTGAATTGGAAAGGCTTTCAATTAGATGTTGGCACATTACTGGTGGGTTTACTGCCATTCATATTGGGTATACCCAGAATCAGAATCAAATTTTTCCAGTTGCATTTACATACAGGAGGAATTAGTTCAGGTGCGTGGTCATACAAAAATATATAGTAATATAAAATAACAGAATATATATTGAAATATACATAAAACAACAGACCAGCAATACACAACAAACCCGTAAGCGTGTGAAGACTATGCAAAATACACATGTATACAGCTAATAATAAAAATAATAAGAATAAGAATAATATTAATAATAATAATAATTGGCATTTCTTGGTGTAATTTGTATAATAGGTGTTTCTTTCAGAGGGGATGGATATCTTGATGAGCAGGCAAGTTCTCTCCTTCTTATCCTTCACAGCTATATCTGGTCTATTAGTCCTGATATGGGTCCCATGATATGGCAGCCTCATTGTTTTCAGTTATTGTTGTAATTTATTGATGGATCATGTTCGTAATATGTGTCTATCCACGTAAAGGTTTTTCTTCTCATTTGCTCTTTAGTTGTTCTAGGGCTTGATCATTGGCTTTCATTTTTGTCACACGGGCATGGTTGATGATTGGCTAGTTTTTCTGTATTTGAATCTCTCTCATGTTGAGCTTTTTCTGAATTTGCCAGCTTCATGGTGTACTTACGATGTTTTCTTAGATCTTTTATAGTCTCTAGCTATCTTAAGGAGATCGTGTTCTTTGTTTTAGAGGTATGTATCCAGACCAGTCATCGTTTTTTTATACGTGGTCTCAATTTAGGTAAGGCCTCTACTATGTGATATTCTTGAAAGGTACAGCCTATCCACATCCATTTTTTGGTGGTTCATGTTTTCCATTGTAAGAATTATTATTATTATTATTATTATTCCATTAAGGTGACTACACATGGAAAGAAACTCTTCAAGAGAAAATGTCCCACCACTTCACAATCACTTCACCTGCAGCTGACCATTTCTACCAGGACAGAAATTTGGCAAAGTGACTTGTTAAACAGACGGCATCCTATGATGGTGCCAAGTTGAAAGTCAGTAACCTCTTCTGTACAACCTACTCTGTTGCCAGTGTTTGTTGCAGGAGACTGCATAGCTGAAAGCTTAATTATATGCCTGCAGCAGTAATAGTTGTGCCAATTCTCTTTTATTATTATTAATAGGCGTGTCCACATACTTTTGGCTATATACTGCAGTTACATATTGTTTCTCTATAATGCTTATAGTATGCTCAAAAGAGTTAAGTGATTTCAGTGGAATGGAGACCAACACAGTTACTTCAAACAGACCAAAAGACAAAGCAGAGATGCACTTCATTGCCAGGGGACAGTGTAGTCTGAGGTCTAGCTCACTGGTTATGTTTTACTCAAACAGCATTTTAATTCATAATACAAATTTTTGTTTAAAACTATCCCATGTTAATTTTTGTTTGCCTCTTTCAATCTGCCCAAACACATACAACCTGTGATGTATCTATAACCTTAACTGTAGCCAGATACTGTCCCTGCAACAATGCTCCTACATAGTTATCTCAAACTGAATAAATCTGTAATCTTCATATGCATAACCTTACCTAAGCCTAAGGACTTTTCACAGTTAAACCAAACAATTGCACCTGGGTGTGTTTATACTAGTAAACCTTGTGCTTCCAGCACATCAAACTTTCACAAATTTCTATTCCGGACTATAATTCATTTGAAGCCCCGGCTGTTTAAATGAATGGACCTGAACATATTGTTGTTGTCGTGTATAGACCACCAAAACAATCAGTGCTTCTGTTACTAATTCCCCTCTCTACTGACCAATATTGGTGCAATGTCTCAATTTTACTTGGTAATTTTAATAATTCCATTAATATTTTGCTAATAATTTTATTTCTACTCTGGAATGCTTAGGTCTCATACATAACAAAGGACATTTTCTGGTTTGTTGCTTAGGTATTGCACCTTCTAATTTCTTTGTTGTAGAATTTCTCATTTCTGACCATAAGCTTGTTTTATTTCATACCTATTTTCCACTGACTAAAGTCAAAGTTGAGCAGACCATTTTTTCGTAATGTTCATCATAAGAACATAAGAACATAAGAACATAAGAAATATACAAACGAGAGGAGGCCATTCGGCCCATCAAGCTCGCTTGGGGAGAACTTAACTAATAAATCATCTTAAGTTGATTGATTTTTTCTGTCATTGACTCACGCCCCAGCCCTGCTCCCTTGTCCTCCAATGATGCCCTTACTGTACATTCTAACAAAATCTTTTTGGATGCATTAATGCCCTAGCTCCTCAGGAAACCAGCAAAGTTTCTTTTACCCATTTTGCTCCTTAGTACACCCCTGAGCTTTGTCAATTCAAAACCTTAGGCATTTGTCTTGAACGTCTTTCCACTGAAACTGGTCTGGCTATTCACAGGTAGATGTGTTCTGATGATCTACGCCACTATAAGAATGCTATTAATATTGTGAAAATCTCCTATTATTTATCTATTATCAGCTCTGGAGAGGGTAACATGAGGTCCCTCTTCTCTACAGTGAACAGACTTCTTCAGTCACCTGACACAAATGTCCAACATCAATCTAGCGAGCAATGTGCTGTTTTTTGTGTTATTTTCACTCAAAAATTGACACCATTTAGCAACAGCTAGGTGCATCTGTCAATATGCTGGAAGAACTCCCATGGCAGACCACCACTAATTCTTCACTCACTTCCTCCTTTTCGGTTTTTACTGTACCTACAGAAAGTGATCCCTGTCAGCTTATTCTTAAATCTAAATCATCCATGCCCCAGGTCGATCCCATCCCCACTGATCTGTTTTAAGCCTGTGTCCAAAGCACCCACTTTTAAAATCTCCATCCATGGTGTCTCTGTTCTGCTCTCCTCTCAATTAAAGTGTCATTTTTTTGCCCAGCATTCACACAACAAAACACAAAAATTACCTCCCGCATTGATCAGGGTGTTTGCAGAAATCGTGATGTGAAATTTAGCACATTTTATTACCTTTTTAATGTTACTTTACGCCAAATTTAAGACCAAAGGAGAAGGAGAAATATGCTTTACAAAAATCAAAACACACTATATCTACGGCATACATATATACAAGTAATAAAGTTTTTTTTTTTTTTGTAAGAGATTAACAACAATAGAACATTTATAACAACGTACTGTAATAAAAGTTATGTGAATGTGGTCTCTCTTTAAAAACATCTTATTGTACTGTACTCATCCTTCTTCGTAAGTGTTGTTTTGATAAATAAATAAATGAAAATAAAAATAAACAAATAAATAAATATTTCGGGCAGGACAATGGGAGATCTCATCACGCTACTAAGAATGGTGCGCAATTTAAAATGCATGAATTATATCTAGAATTTTCCATTTAATATTTTGAGACTGTAACAAATTTAAATTTAACTTTAAAGACTTTTTAACACGTTTCAAGACCTTAATTGTATCAATTCAAATTTAAGACTTTTTAATGCCCCGCGGCTATCCTGATTGGTTATTGCAATGCCATTCTTGCAGACATTCCTAATCAATCACAATGGGTCCCCCATATGCGTAGTTTCAGTACCCACAGTTTCATTTACCTGTGATCAAAAAAAAAACAAAAAAACTGGAAAACGCAAAAGTATTAAAGCTAGAGCCTGTGGTGGAGTGTTCATGACACATTTGACTAAGTTCAGGTGTTGTGGGTCTGCTCCACTGGTATATAAATATCAGGCACCTAGCCATGCAGTCAGGTTTACAAACATTTGTGAAAGAATGGGTCATTCTGAAGAGTTCAGTGAATTCAAGCGTGATGCTGTCATAGGAAGCTACCTTTTCAATAAATCACTTCATGAAATTCATTTCCTGCTAAATATTCCATATTCAACTGCAAGTATTATTATTGCAAAGTGAAAGTGTTTAGGAACAATTGACATAAACAGAGCAGGGTCTTGAGGCACATACTGTAGTGCGTATAAGTTACCAACACTCTGCTGATTCCATAACTGTTCCAGACTTATTCTGACAGTAGCCCCAACAGAAAAACTTAATAGAATGAGCTTGCATGGCCGAATAGCTGCATGCAAAACTCAAATCACAAAGCGCAATGCCAACCGTCAGATGGAGTACTGTAAAGCATGCTGCCACTGGACTCTGGAGCAGTGGAAATGTGTTCTGTGGAGTGACAAATCAATTCTCTGTCTAACAGTCTGATGGATGAGTTTGGGTTTGCTGGATACAAGGAGGACGTAACCTGCCTGACTGCAATGTGCTAACTAGGGATGGGCAGTCGAATAAATTTTCCTAATCGATAATCTGGAAAATTAGCAATCAATTATCGATTAATCATAATTCTTTATATATTGTAGCGTGTGGGATCGCGATAGCTGGCGCTAAGCCGGAGTTTTACCTACGCATTGCTATGCAGGGTATCTTTGCACTCATTTGCACTTTCCGTAACAAAAAAACTATGATATTATATTGTAAAAAGAAATGTGAGTAGCGAGTGCGCATGGAAGTCTGGTTTTCTGCAGATGAAACATTTTCGGTAGTGACAAAGAACTGACACATGCATGTTAAATTGCTGTTGTGTTTTTTAAATAATAAAAAATAATGGCAGCGAAAGGCTCATCCTCCCTTTGAACTTCCATGTGACTCTGAGCAGTGTTACAACAATAATTTTCGATGGAAAATACAGAATATACAAGACAGTATGTTTGTCCATTATGAAATCATTAATAATGAACAAAAAATATTCCAATAATCTTCTTAACTGCCTTGTTTAAACAAAAAACAGCACTCATATAGGCAGCAGTGCCTGAGGCTCTGAGCTAAAACTCTCCACATTCAAATATACTTATTTCTAAAATTTACTCACTTTATTTTAAAAATATGACCATATTAACATGCCCATAAGTGAGACGTGAACACAGCCTAGTTACGGTCAGTCCCGCCGCTGAAAACAGCCGCTCGGCAGGTACCGCAGTAGCGAGGATGCAGAGGTACTGGCTCGAGGTGATGGTACGGTGAGAGGAGGAGTCATTAATCAGGGTGCACGCTGTTCAAATAGTATATATACTATATATAACAGCAGGTATATACGGTTTTGCAATATTTACAATTAACTTGTTTTTTACTTCAAAATGGTCCCACACCAACCTTATGTATTTGCACGTAAATTAATTGCACCCTTGGCTGATTGCTGCCACGTAGTGAAACCCATTGCATTGCTTGAGTGTAAGGTTGACACGAACGTTATCAATCAAATTCCACTTGATCGACAACATTTTTAACAATCAATTAATCGATAATCGATTCATTATGCTGATCCCTAGAGCTAATTGTAAAGTTTGGTGGAGGAAGGGTTGTTTTTCAGGGGTTGGGCTAGACCCCTTAATTCCACTCTCAATGCTTCAACATACCAAGACATTTTGGACAATTCTATGTCCAAACCTTGTATAAAAGTGCTTCCCAGTCCTGTGTTCCCAATTCCTGTCATTCAGGACATTTACATGCACAGTTAAGTCAAGCTATTTTTACAAAAGAGATACATGCTATTCCTTGTGGCTATGGTCTTTTCCAAAGGCAGACTACACTGCCTTATGGTCTTTGAGTGCACCAACAATGCACTGTGTACCGGCTTCTTCCATTACTTTGGGGGCCTAAGCCTATGGAGTATGTGCCGAGCACGCCTGTTTGAGTCCAGTTGAACGCATAACTAGTCCATTGTCTCATCTGGTGTTTAATCCCAATGAGTCATGAAGTTCCTGTAGGTGTAATGGATTGGTGTCCCAATACTTTTGTCCATGTAGTACATGATGAGGATTTATTTAGAAAAATCACAAAGCCAAAATATACTGTCCCATCAAAAAGGTAAACAAGTGTATGGTAGGTCTATGCAACCCACATACAAATCAGTGAATAACGGGTTAAGCCATCATTTCTTTGTCCTTCACTGTTCCCTTAGGTAGGAGTTTGTTTATTTTTATAGCATTTTTTTCTGGAAGGGTTACAGTCTTTGGCAGTTGACATGCTTACATCCTGCACAGGATGTAGACTAAGCAGACTTCCTGTTTGAAGTCTCTTAGCAAGCACAGAGAGCAGCATGTAGGGGACTTGCTTTGGGATCTTTTGAATCAAAAACACATAATTTGACTTAAGGCTGTTACTGTTACAGTATGCAAACAGCTCTCCATTACAATAACAAATTCCACTGCACAACATAAAATTTAACCTCATCCTCAGTTGTTCTCCAGCTATTACTCCATCTGTAGGTTGTTTTCCACTGCCAAGCAGGGAAAGTACACACCAAGGCACACATGCAGAATAGCAGTAGTTCACAATATTTGCAATGCAATATGTACTATACAGTCAAGTGAAAAAGAAAGTAGGCTCTGGTTCAGTTTTGTGTCAGGACATATAATTTTATGAGAAGCCATGTGTGAAAAACGTAATACATCGCATGATTTAATTGCATGTAAAGCCACTTTTAGCAGCAATAACTTAAAGTAATAATTTTCTGTATGACTATCGGCCTCTCACATCGTTGTGGAAGAATTGGTTATGCACAGCTCTCTTAAGGTCTCACCACAGCATTTCAATCAGGTTGAGGTCTGGACTTGACTTGGCTTTTCTTTTTTCAGCCATTCCATTATAGATTTACTGGTGTGCTTGGGATCATTGTCCTGTTGCATGACCCAGTTTTAGCCAAGCTTTAGCTGTTGGACAGATGGTGTCACACTTGACCCCCACAATACGTTGGTATACAGGAGAGTTCATGGCCGACTCAGTGACTGCAAGGTGCTCAGGTCCTGTGGCTGCAAATCAAACCCAAATCATCGCCCCTCCACCACCATGTTTGACAGGCAGTATGAAGTGTTTGTGCTGATATGCTGTGTCTCCAGTTTGGCCTTGTCTAGCTGTAATGCCACGTTCTTTATATAGAGAAGAGGCATTCCATTGACGATTCTTCCAAACAAGCCATACTTCTTGAATTTTCTTCTAATTGTACGGTCATGAACTTCAACATTTAACATCCTAACTGAGGCCTGTAGAGGCTGAGATTTTTTGTGATTTCTCTGAACATTGCACAGTTGACCTTGAGGTGAATTTGTTTGGGCATCCTCTCCTTGGAAGATTGGCAATGCTCTTAAGAATGTTTTCCCCTGGACGATGGGCTTCAAATTGTTCGAAAATGGCCTTATAACCCTTCTCAGATTGATGGGCAGCAACAATTGCTTTTCTAAGATCACTGCTGATGTCTTTCCTCTGTGACATTGTGTTAACATACATCTGAATGCTCCAGACCAGCAGACTGCCAATACTACTTTTTTAGAGGTGGTCACACTGATGATCAGTTAATAAAGTGCATTTGATCAGCAGCACCTGGCTGCTACTTACCATCTTAATTACTTTGGAAGCAGGTGTACTTATTTTTTTCACTCACTGCTTCTGCATTTTTGCTTAAATAATAATAAATAATGACATGGTGTAATATGCCATATTGTTGTTCATCTGAGGTTGCATTTACCTAATTTTAAGACGTGATACGGACCAGGTGGTTTTTTATGTCATGATACGTAAAGAGAGAATTGTCTCTCTTTTTCACATGACTGTATGCATTCTTGTTGCAGCTGTTATGCAGTTAATCATGGCTATCTGCCCCGAACATATAAGTCTGGAAAGAGACAAAATCCAGACACAAATACAAATTTTTCTACGGTTCACTCTGTCAGTGTTACTCGGATACCCCGAAAAATACACTAGTATTGTTACGATCCCAGTTTAAACACCTGCTCTGGTGAATGATCGGAGGTCGCGGAAAATAGTCACATTAACATAATAACGAAAACGGGTATCAGAAACCAATTATCCTCGTTCACGCGCACACACACCCTCTTAAATGGCATTTTTATTGCCGGGTAGCCGGGCCATGCGTTAACACCCCAGAGCGCTTTCTGCCGATTCGGCCACAAAAGAATCGGAGGCGGCACATGCTGTGAGGCGGCGACGCAAACCGAAAGTGGACGGACAGATACAAAAGATTAAACAGACCTAGCCAAATAAAGAGTCGGTAATTAAGAACACATTTAAAAGCATACAAGGAGTTTTGTGGCGATTACATTTTAAACACTAGCTGGAAGGGAACGCATTTGAAACAATAAAGCACATTTCATTGAAATGCATGGATTATTATGAGCCTATATGGTATACAAGCTCAGTAAATGCGGCTACTGATACACACTGGCAAGCTTGCCGCTTGGCTGCGGTTACGACGGCCACTATTAGCCTACTCACCCGCATATTAATGTCTTTAATTCTTTCTTGGCGATTTTTCGGTAAAGGATCCGTTACCCGAGACATCGCCAACAACAGCCTATGTTCATACAGGGGCCGATTCGAATATTTTTTTAATACAGCTGCCCTTTCTTTAGAGGTGGAGTATGTTTTCCCTTTGTCTCCAGTGGCCTAGGTAAAATCGAATTAATCCACAGAATTCATAAATATTTTTCACGCATCCAGATATCCGTCTCGGATGTGCAGGAGCAGCGTTTTTTCGTACAGTAAACTTGAGGTCGGTGACTGTTACAGCTGTCCCCATGCAGCGCAGACGAGCCCTGACCGCGCCCACTGGGCGTGGATGCGCAGCGCAGCACCAGCCCTCTTGCAGTTCTGACGGCTAAGCATTACGTGATGTCACCCGGCAGCAAGACAAGGCGATCCGGGAGAAATTCCCGGCTCACAGCAAAGGCCTTTCATCAAACACCGCGAACCGTCTTCTTCAGGAGCCGTTCCTTGCTCGTTGCCCACCCTGCAAGCTTTGAAGCAGGTCCTTCCGGCTTTTATTATCGCTTAGCGGCTTTGTTGCAACGGCACTGATTCTGAAATGCTAAATATATATATATAAACATACATACACACACACACCTGATGTCTCTTAACCAAGGCACTTCTTCAAATCTTTGAACAGCATAGGGTATATATAAATAGATAATTTGTGCTAATATTATGTATAATATTAATGTTAATATTATCTTAAACTGGCTTGATCTTCGCTTACAAAAAGACTCTTAATCCTAGCTTATTCAAAAAGTGGACACTGAATGGTGAAATTTCAGAATACGCAAATACGCAAATTTTGGAATACGCAAAGAATGGATGCCCATGCTTAGATCCGAGTTTTCCCATGTGTGTCATCTGAAAGCGGTGGTCGCCCAGGGTAGTGGGGGCAGCCCGCTCCATTCCCTAGCCCTCGCGCACACTCCGCTGGGCTGCCGCTGAGTGGCCTTGAAAGACGTCCTCCTGTTCAGCTTCCACTTCTACTGTAAAACATACCTTTTGTATGCTATAGAAATACATGCAGTCTTTGTCTCTGCCACCTAATCCCACTTGTGTCTAGACTCTCTGCCATTGTTGCTGGGAGAGTGTCGCCACTGTGCTTCCTGTAGCTGCTCTCTGCATGCACGGCGGCTCCCGCTCGCTCGGCTTTAATCTGCGGCCCTCGCTTTGCTTTCCTCCTGCGGCATCAGCCCAGTTGCTGCTCTGACTGTGAGCTCATGACAACTCACCGTCTCTCCTAAATCTCATCTCACCCACTCCGCTTAAATCTGACAGACTCAGATCGTTCATTGTCTCATTAGCCAAAGGGAAGCAGCATTCAGAGACAAAGACAACCAGTCTCAAAAATCCTCTACATTCTTCCATGTACTTTTGAATATATAATGTTCCTGATTTTTATCCCCCTCCTCTTGCTAACGACACTCCTTGTAGCTTCATGTAACTCCTCATGATGATATGGTATTCACAACACGACTTTTACTAAAATACAAAAAGGGTTAGTAAATGTAATGATGTATGTAGTAATAAAAGCAGACAAAGGAGGAAGGAGAGAGTAACGACAGGAAAAGCAGAGACAAAGACGTGATACTAGGAGTGAAACACGATCATGTGGAGACGGTGGAGAGCTTGATCGTAGCTCTTTGAAAGGGACAGCCATACAGGCCCCACTCCCCGACAGCACTGTGCTGGAGTGGGGTGGGGGGTTGGGTAATTCCTGCTGATGCAACCGCACCATCCATGGCAGGAACTGGCTGACGGGGAGTGGGGAGGAGCGGGGAGGAGCGGGGGTGGGGAGGCTGAACGTCTGCTAAACACAATTGGTGCAAATGGAGGGCATGCAAACACACGCACACACACACACTCTGCTAGCTGCAGAGGTGGATAAAGACACAATACCACAGTAGTCCTAAATTCAGATACAAATGTAGCTTGTATAAAAATATATACAAATATTTTATATATATTTATATTTTGTTGTTGTAGGTTGCCTTGACTTGTTTCCATAATGTCACAATATACCTTCAAGAACATGCCAGGTATTGTTTGTCATACTTGCGCGGGGATATGTGTTGTTTGGCCAAGGAGCTAGAGGAAAAACTCACGTGGGGTCTTGGGACATACACATCAGGACCTCTGAGTCCAAACGGACACTGAACCGCAGCTATAAATTCACCAACCTGCTACCTTTCTATCTGAAAACAGTGCATGCAGCATGCCACGTGTCCAGCAGAAACACGGTATCTGGCTTGTCAGTGATGTCATGCTGCTGCCTAGATGTTTCTGAAAAGCAGTACAGTGGCTCTTCGGGTTCCTCTGACCGGTACTCAAAGGGAAAAACTGGATGAACTCCAGAGTCTTCATAAAATAACATTTTTAGATCCCCCTAAATTTTAAGAATAAAAATCTTTTTTGCCTAACAATATTTTCTGGATAATGGTCTCTGCAGAGTTCAGTTAATTAAACCAGATAGTACTTTGGCGAATATAGAAGTTATTTCACCACTTTATTTGGCAGAAACGCTCCAGATCTTGATCTTGTCTTTGGTTTCTACTGCTCCACACCATCTACCATATCTGCAAAGCTTCTGTGGGGAATTTCACTGTCCTGGTTGTACTCTTGATTTTCAGACAATTAAACCCTAATATTGGTAGGAAGACTGAAACCAACTATAAATGGAGATAATACAACAATTGGTTGTGTTTAATACCCCACTGTTTTTGTGGCCAATGTCTAAGGCTAAATAAGTTCCTTCTCCAAATACCCTGACTCTGGAGGCACCCTGAGTATACACTACCCAACATCACAGTCTACATTCCACTGCCAGGGCTGCTGTTCATCAGATGTTTCACCACAGCATTTATTTTAAAGAAGTCCAGAAGACCGCGCCCTCACCAATGCTCGGGAAGTTGAGTCACACTCTCTCAGCTTGCTCTCTCTCAACTTGCTCTCTCTGAGCTCGCTCTCTCTCAGCTTGCAAAGGCAGCTGAGTTGCCCAGTCAAAGTGCTGCCCTTCTTGTTTTTGCAGCCTCCCATTCTGTCACTCTCACCCTTAGCCCACTTCTCCACATTAATAAGCACCTGTCACGTTGTGAGGAGAGGAACAACCCAATATGCATGGTAGCCAACAGTTAAAAAATACTTTGATTTGTAAATATTATTCTTGTTGATTATAATCCCTTGCATATAATCTAAATAAGAATTCACATTTTCATAATTTTTTTTGCCATCTGTCCCATATTTTGCATGATTTCCCCGTACTGAATTGTATTGTTACAACAGTACTCCTGTACCAAAGAGTTCTGCTGTAGCTCAGAGGGTTCAAATTCAAATATGTTACATATTGTGCAAAAGTTAAATCTTTATTTCAATATTTAGAACAGAGATATTAAAACATATAAAACATATACATGACATTAAAACAAGCAAAATAATACAAGTAAGCATCTAATTGGTGGGAAATATTCTGCAAATGGTCATATAAGTGGAATGTGCATTAACTGAATAAGTACACTTCTACATATTATGACAAGGACTCACAGAGTTCAGGTAAAACACACACTTTTACGCTTCCAGGTCACCCACCCTATCATTCTGTACTTTAATTTCACATTTCCAGGTAATCCATCAATCACATTGTACAAGTTAATGAATGTGGGATGAGTACGGCTAAGATAGCTGGACCAAATGACAAAGCTGTCTGGGAAATACAATTCTGTCATTTTCAGCAAATCTAGTTTATTTGAGCCATGGAATGGCTGGGGTGCCTATGAGGAGCGGTTCGGGAACTGAGGCGGTGTTATTCTAGCCATCCAACAAGACATGTTGGAGAACCAAAGAAATTATTTCATTTTTATTGTGCTACTGTTAATTTACCTATGTTCTAATATTAAATTGTGTTTTTTGAGCTAATATACACCTACTAGACAGATAAATAGCTCTAAACATTTTCTTTGATGAGTTTTGCACAGTACTGTATACTTTTTGTGCAATAGTACATGCATGCTATCTGAAATATAAATCTGTGTCTACAGTAGCTCTCTGTCTTATGTACAGAACTACAGAATGAGTGACACCCAGCCAGTCCAATCATGTCATGGCTAGGTCAAAACCCACCTCCAGCAAGGAGAAGTACTGTGTGTCAGGATGTGACTCCTCCTCTGTGAGGGACCCCAGGGATCCTTGCTCCTGATTATAACTAGCAAACCGAGCCCTGTGAGGGTTCCGTCTCTTTTGTCCTCCAAGGCTTCTGCCCAACACCATCTGGATCTCCTCTGGATCTAGGTCATCCAGACTCACACTATGCAAATAAGGCACAACAGGGAACATGGAAGTTACACGAGGGAACAGAATGGAGGGCAAAGGTTAAAAACAACATAATTCTGTTCCTTAACATTTTTCAAAAGAAAGGTAGTATTAGTCCAGTATTATAAGATCATGCTGGCATAAATCCACATGACATCAACTTTTAGTGCAGGATAGGCTAATACTGACCCACCTAAAATCTGAAGTGAACTCATTAATAGACTCATCTTCATCTTCCCTACGGACCCCATATGAGTGTGGACAATGCCATCATATGCCTGCAGAGTGCTTACTACCACTTGGATGGAACAGGCAGCGTGGTTAGAATCATGTTCTTTTTATTTCCCAAGTACCTTTAACACAATTCAGCCTATTCCTCTTAAGGAGACACTCCACGGATGCAGGTTAACACATCCACTATCTCCTGAATCAGTGACTGAATCGCTGAGAGACTGACCTTAGTTTGTGCAGCTGGGCAGCTGTGTGTCTGAAATGGTGACAAGCAACACAGAACTGATCAGGCCTCATTCCTGTTTACCTTGTACACCCCAGACTTTCAGTACAACTCTGACTCTGGACTGGTAGGGTGTATTAGGGAAGGGAAGGAGTCAGAGTATAGAAGTTTGGTGGAAAAGTTTGAGGAGTTGTGTGGGAGGAATCATCTGCTCCTGAATGTGGCCAAGACCAGGGAGATGGTGGTGGACTTCAGGCATGGGAATTTTTTAAAAGCACATTATTGCACGTGCAAGAGGACTTCACACCTGTTTCCAGCAAGAATAAATCTAGGAAACAGCAACCTAGATAGTTTACCATGGAAAATAAGTATAAAGTAAGGAGGAAAAGGGCTTTGTTCAACAAATGGAAAATAACTGATGATGTCAGAATAAAGCAGGAGTATCTAAGTCTACAGGTTGAGTTAAAAATGATTTTAGATTAGCTCAAAGAAATGTCGAAAGGAAGATTGCATTGGAGGCTAAGGATGACGTTAAAAGTTTCTTCCAATATTTTAACTCCAAAAGAGCTCTAAAAGCTGAAATCACTAATATGCAGGATAGTAAGGGTCTTATAATTGAAAATGACATTGATATAGTAAATGAGTTCAATGATAGTTTTGCACTGGTATTCACTGTTGAGGACACTAGTAACTTTCCAATTGTTATTACTAATCTGGCATCGTCTATAACTAATATATATATATAACTGAATGTATATATATATATGTGTGTTACAAAGCCTAGCTAAGCTGAAAATAAATAAGTCACAGGGCCCTGATGGCATCTTACCTATAGTGTAATAAAGAGATGAGGGATATTATTTGCCAACCTTTAACTTTACTCTTCCAGAAATCCTTATCTGAAGGTGTGGTACCTTTTGATTGGAAGCACGCTAACATAACGCCCATATTCAAAAAAGGGGATAGAAGTAAACTAGTCAAACTATAGGCCAATCAGTCTAACTTGTATAATGGGAAAAGTAATGGAAGCCATAATCCAAGCAAAAATGGTAGATTACCTGGATTCTAATAACATTCTGAGGGATAGCCAGCATGGATTTAGGAGTGGTAGATCCTGTTTAACCAATCTACTGGAGTTTTTTGAGAAAGCTACAAGAGAAATTGATCACAAAAAGGCCTACGATGTGATCTACTTAGATTTCCAGATGGCCTCTGATGTTGTCCCCCACAAACGGCTCCTGCTTAAGCTCAAAGCCGCAGGGATTCTAGGAACTGTAGTAACCTGGATTGAAAACAGACAGGAAGCAGCGGGTAGTTATTAGAGGCACAATGTCACAATGGACCTGCGTTCATAGTGGGGTACCACAGGGTTCAATTTTAGGACCACTAATTCATAATTTACATAAATGATATAGACACTGATATATACAGTAAACTGGTTAAATTTGCAGATGACACCAAGGTGGGTGGTATAGCAGATACTGAAGATGAAGCAGTAGCAGATGCAGCAGATAATGAAGATACTGAACATGGAGTCATTCACAATGCAGCCACTACTGGGCGCTGCAACACCGACCGGCTTCTTCAGTTTTTGGATGGGCTCTA
The DNA here is from genome assembly GCA_026780845.1 of Petrocephalus sullivani. Lineage (NCBI taxonomy): Eukaryota > Metazoa > Chordata > Actinopteri > Osteoglossiformes > Mormyridae > Petrocephalus > Petrocephalus sullivani. The sequence continues at coordinate 22,624 of JAODKM010000090.1, read as the reverse complement.
CACTGCTCTTATTACAGAAAATGTTGTGGTTTGGGACTATGTACATTTCATTCAAACCATGTGAGGGAATGGTTTGAAACCCACCAACAAATGATGATGGTGTTCCTGCTGCCTTATTCGCCATTCCTCAACCCTATCGAGGAATTCTTCTCTGCTTGGAGGTGAAAGGTGTATGATTGCAGGCCCCATGATCAAATGTCATTATTGGAGGCAATGGATGCTGGCTGTGGGGACATCTGAGGCTTGTCGGGCCTGGGTGCGGCATGCCGAAAGATTTTTCCCGCTTTGTCTCAAAAGAGAAAATATCAGGTGTGATGTAAATGCAATGATGAGGCCTAACAGGGAAGAGAGACTGGATGCCCCGTGAGGGACTTCACAGCACAGCTGTGTTCCCCCTGCTCTAAACAAGGGGTGCAGGTTTAGCCATCTATACATTTTCTCTAGATTTGAGTAAGGATTTAATAAGATTAAAACATTTGCTGACTAATTCTTGATGCACTGTGAAAGTGTTTTATTCATTTGTCACAGTGTTGGATTGACTGATGTTGTATGCTCTGACACACGTGCACAAGGTTTTGATTATTTTAGTAGTTTCTGCACGGGTGATTTAGTGTTAGGAGAATTTCATGAACTGTTTTGAGAACTGCATTAAGAGTGGTGAGAATGGTGTTCATGATGAGAAAATTGCATGAAAAACTGTAATACTGTCCAGCATTGCCCTGGTGTTTCCAGTCGTATCACTTTAAACTTTTTTAAAGTGGTATGGCAAGGGGAAGGAAGCACACAGGGGACAAGTAAGAATTAGGGCCAGAGGTAGAGGGAGAGATAGCTGAATAGCTTCCATGGGGTGTCTAATGACATACGGGCAACAGTTGGCTGAAGCTGGTCAACGGGCTCAGCCTCAGGAGACATGGTGTGCAGTGGCACCTACAATACGTACATTCAGGAATGAAAACAGGTATCTGATCTTTTTATTATCTCTGATTTCTGTATGATATGCAACATCACATTTCTGCAGTTTACTGGAAATAGTAGAATATGTGACTTCTGTATAACAATTGATAAATTGATGACCTTTGCATTGTCACAATAGTACCACTGCCTCATTCTGGTGGGAGAGGGCCACTTTGGACACACGAGCAGCAGATGGTAATTGTGGATATAGTGAGAGAAAACAATGCCATTAGGCTAAAAGAGATTCAGAGAGCTGTTCTTGAGGACAATGGAATTTTTCCAAAACAATGCCTCTGTGAGTCTCTCCACCTTAGACAGGGTCTTGAAAAGACTGGCTGTTTCTACAAAACAGCTGTACAAGGTTCCATTTGAGAGGAACAGTGAGAGAGTAAAAGAGCCTGTACATACTAGATACCTGCATGTACAGAAGAGGGTATAGAGGTGGGTTCTATTTTTTCTAAGCTACACTATTTCAAATGTTTCTAATATGAACACTCTTTTTGGATTATACACAGAATACTTGAATTGGAGGCCAATTGTCACGCTGGGAGCGGGATTTACGACCCATAGATGCAGCTGCAGGGTTTGAGCCCTTCAAAGGGGCGTTTATTCGGGTATACAGGGCGGATACAGTGGACAAAACGGGAGCGAGCGTGACTGCTAGCGTACGAGGCTTAGACAGCGACGTAGACATGGACAAAACCCGACGGGGAGGACAGGACTAGGGCGGACTAAATACAAGAAACGCTGATTGCAAAACACAAAACAGCCGAGAACAGGAGGATCTGCACGAGAGAAATGAGGGGGCGTGGCACACAGGAGGATTCGACGGGCAGGGCATGACACCAATGAGATGCCATACAATTGTATGCATGTGGATGAGGCAGGATTTGACCTGAATTAAATAAAAGGAGATGTGACAGGAACATCATAGGTCAGAGGGCCACAGTGGATGTGCCAGGGGGCAACATCACAATATGTGCTGCTATTGCTGAACATGGGGTAATTCATGAACAGTGGTACAGCAGCAGGGAAGGAAGGAGAGGCATCACAGGAGCAAAGGGTAGGCAGGCAGGAAGGACATCTCAGGAAGTAGAGGCATCACAGACAGCAGAGTAGGCAGAAAATCTTCATATTCTATTAATTCCTCTGGTTTGTCCTGCACGATTGCACGCCGTTGTTGATGCCTCTTCTCTGGGCTCCAGATAAGGAAGGTTTGACTGTACATGAAAGAAAGTAAGAAAGAAAGAAAGAAAGAAAGAAAGAAAGAAAGAAAGAAAAAGAAAGAAAGAAAGAGAAAAAGAAAGAAAGAAAGAAAAATTGACAACAGAGGAGAGGAACCAAAAACTCCCAGCAGGGAGAAAAAAAACCTCTGGGGGTCCAAGGTCAACTGGCTGCCTAACCCCCCTGGGCATGCTAACATTACAGAAAGTGAAAGAGTGAGCTTGCTTGCTCAAAGTGAGAACTGTTGCTGAAGACAGGCCAAAGTCCATCAATGAATCAATCAGTCCTCCATGCTGGCCCTTGAAGGCTGCCCCGACGATGATTTGGGTCGCAGGCCATATCGATGATGTCACCCCATTCCTGGAACTGGTCCAGAACTCCAGCTCAGATGGTGCCCACCCCGGGCACCATCCGGACTTTTGAGAAGGCAAATGTCACGGATGGTCAGAACATGCATTGACACACTAATGGACAGGCATAATGGGTAAGACATGGCATGTACAACCACACCAGTGGCCATAATTACGTTGTGTTATGTGTTCAGTTGTGAGTAAGCTAAACTAAAGTAATAGGTCTTCAGACGGGATTTAAAGACTGAGACATCCCGAAATTACATCCTGAAATGTAATTTATGACAGTTTCAGTACTGTGTCCCGGGTGAAAGCCTGACTGGAATTTATCCTGTATGTTATGCATCTCCAAGTATAACTGAAGTTGGGCAGCGACTACCTTCTCTAGAACTTTTGACAAAAATGGTACATTGGAAATGGGTCTGTAGTTGCTGAGCTCCTGTGAATCCAAACTTGGTTTCTTCAGTAATGGTCTGATTACTGCTACTTTAAATTGGTCAGGCACAACACCTGATGACAGGGATGCATTCATTGTGGCAGTTATAGGTTTTGCCAGAGGTCCCAGAGATTCTTTAAGAAGCTTGGTGGGGATTGGGTCCAGAGGGCACATGGTCGATTTGGTTTTGGTTATTACTGTATATTTATCATCTCCTGTTCAGTAATTAATTCAAAAGCATTAAGTTAATTGTGAGCCCTTTGGACATGCTTGAAGCCTAATGATTGTCATTTTATCATTAAAGAAGTTCATGAAAAGCTTGCTACCAATATGACTCGGTAGCACAGGTTCAGCCTTATTTGTTAGGCGAGCTATAGTCTTAAAAAGGTAGCGTGGATTGTTTATATTGCGATCAATGAGGTTAGAGTAATAAGCTGAGCATGCCATATGTAGAGCTTGCTTATATAATTGCAGGCTGTTGGCCCATGCCAACTTGAAAACCTCTAAACCTGTAGACTTCCATTTGCGCTCTAATCTGCAGCACTCCTGTTTGTAAGAGCGTGTGTGATCATTAAACCAAGGGGAGTGTCTGTTGGTTTTAGCGACTATTTTTCAAAGCTGCTATTTTGTCTAAAATCTGACTAACCACTGTGTTAAAGTCCAGTGTGACTTTGTTGACATCTGTACTAGATATGAAATTCACATTACTTACCGCATTTATAAATCGTATGGAATTTCTATTGTTTAGGTGATGTGTCGTAACAATCTTCTCCACCATAGTTGCAGAGGGTGTCTGAATCACAAAGGTGATTAGAAAATGGTTGGAGACGGACTCATTCAATGGACAGACGGATACATGATGAATAGAAACTCCGTGAGTTATAACCAAATCTAACGTATGATTGTGAACATGCGTTGGTCTCGTTACATGCTGATAAAATTCGACCGAGTCCAGGAGGGACAGGAAACTTTTACTAAAGGCATCTGTTTCTACGTCCACATGTATATTGAAGTCTCCAAGTATTATAATATTATCTAAATTAATAACTAAGTCAGTCAGGAGTTCCCCAAATTCAGTTAGAAATGGGGTATATGGCCCAGGTGGTCTGTATACTATAAGAAAGTAGATAGGTGGGTCAGATACCATTTGAATTAGCATTGCTTCAAACATTGTAAAATCTTGTAAAATCATTGTAAAATTTTGGATAAAATTTTTGCTCAGGGTACCTCAGCGGTACTTGCAGGTCAGGGACCCAAACCGGCAATCTTTTGATTACATGATTGTGTCCCTAACCACTACACCACCTGCCTGCCCCAGTTTGGCTCTGGGTAGTCAGCCTTTGGCCTGGAGACTATGCGCTATGCTTTTCAATAGGATGTCAGCACCCAAAGACAGAAGCCCCCTCTCCAAGACAACTCACACAGACACAATGTTCATGAAAGCTCACCAGCAGCTCTACTTCCTGAGGAAATTCTGCATGACTGCTAGCATCATCTCAACCTTCTACAGGTGCACACTTGAGAGCTTGCTGACAGGACCTCCTCTGCCCACAGTCATAAATCACTACAGAGTATAGTAGAGGTGGCACAGAAAATCACCGGCAAGATTCTCCCTGCCATCCAGGAGATCTACCCCCAAAGGTGCCTGTGGAAGACACAAAACATCATCAAAGACCACAGCCACCCAGCCCACCAGCTCTTTAATCTGTTACCATCTGGAAGACGATATAGTAGCATGGCTGCTCAGACTACCAGACTCAAGAATAGTTTTTACCACTAGGCCATCAGACTCCTTAACTCTTACACTTAAAACTGCACAACATTTACAGGTAAAATGTGCAATTTTTCTAAGTGCAATTATTGATACTCAGTCACTATAATGGACTATAATGTGCAATACTGGTACTAGCACTATCCCCCCCCCACCACATGTACATACTCAGACATTCCCTTATTTATAACTTTTTAAATTTCGTTTTATTCTTAATTTTTATTTTTCCCCTATTCTGAGAGACATGTCTTTCGGTTATCTTCTCATCCAATACATTTTGTTGTAATGCTGACCCTGAGTTAACATACACCTTATCGTGGTGGAGGGGTTTGCATGTTCCAGTGATCCCAGGAGCTAAGTTGCCCGGGGCTTTATGCCCTGGTAGGGTCACCCAAGGCAAACAGGTCCGTGGGTAAGGAACCATCAAAGTGCGGCTCAATAGACCCCGTATGATGAATAAAAACCCGGACGCACAGTTTCCGTCGCCCGGACGCAGGTCAGCAGGGCCCCCCTCTGGAGCCAGGCCTGGGGGTGGGGCTCAATGGTGAGCGCCTGGTGGCCAGGCTTGCACCGATGGGGCCTGGCCGGGCACAGCCCGAAGAAGGAACGTGGGTTCCCCCTCCAATGGGCTCACCACCCAAAGGAGGGGCCATGGGGGTCGGGTGCGATGTGAGCTGGGCGGTGGTCGAAGGCGGAGACCTTGGCGGTCCGATCCTCGGCTGCAGAAGCTAGCTCTAGGGACATGGAATGTCACCTCTTTGGCGGGGAAGGAGCCTGAGCTGGTGGGCTAGATATAGTCGGACTCAAAAAGTTATGGAGGCTATAATCAAGGAGAAAATGGTAGATTACCTGGACTCAAATAACATTTTGAGCGATAGCCAGC
>JAODKM010000090.1:0-14447 GCA_026780845.1 Petrocephalus sullivani | reverse complement strand
AGTTAAGTTCTCCCCAAGCGAGCTTGATGGGCCGAATGGCCTCCTCTCGTTTGTATATTTCTTATGTTCTTTCTTATATGTTCTTATATTATCTGAATCGACATGCAGATATACTTCTTTCCCCTCAGTATGTGGAAATTAATTTTCCTGCTGTTCTCTTGTAGCGGCACTCCTTAAAACGTACTATATCTCCCAGCTGCCCCTGAGGTATAACGCTATTGGACAGCTTCCGATAGATAAAAACAGGAATGCGGAAATATTGCAGTTACTGTAAGTCAGCATGGCGGATAACAGCTGGATATCGGGCAAACTGCAGCAATATGGGCTTCGTCTGCTGCAGTCCAATTTGGATAGACATAGCAACCTCAGCTACCGATGAGCGTGTTTTCAGTGGTGTGGGTCGTATCTTGAGACCACACCGTGCCTGAATGGTAGCCAAAATGTTAACGGATTTAGTGTTCTTTTAGTGTAATTATGCACTGTTGCATAGATCATAATGCTTTTTTAAAATGCATTACTACTTACTTACATTATTATTTACATTACTTACATGTAGGCTGACAAGTTTTAAGAGCATTCAATACACTTTTTTTAGATGCAAATGTTGTACTTACATGTTATTGAGAGACTGAAAAGAATGTTATACTTGCAAAATTAACCTGCATTATTCTTTAGAGTATGTGAATATTTTTTCAATAATAGGGTATTTTTGAATTACATAAATAAAAATATAGGTATGGGTGCACTCTACCAAAAAAAATCTAAATTCTGATTCTAAAATTTCAAGTCTTGGTCTTGTTTTGGTCTTGATTAAAAGTCCTACTCATGTCTTGTTCTTGGTTGGGAGGGGTCTTGGTCTTGACTGGGTCTTGGGTTGGATGAGTCTTGATCTTGTCTTGATCTTGAAACAAATGGTCTTGAACACATCACTGCTACAGACTCACAATACAGGCATGTATTTTGCTGGAGAAAGGAGCTCAGAAGACACCATCGTGAAGATACTGGGCACATGCAGGTTGAGTGCACACTGAACGCGTGCTGGCTGAGTGCACACTGAACACATGCAGGTTCAGCGCATACTGAACACATGCAGGCTGAGTGCACACTGAACGCGTGCTGGCTGAGCGCACACTGAACACATGCAGGTTCAGCGCATACTGAACACATGCAGGCTGAGTGCACACTGAACACGTGCTGACTGAGCGCATACTGAACACATGCAGGTTGACGCATATGAGGCAACAACGCAATTTTTGTCTGTGAACTGCAGATATGTATGCTGATGTACTCTGGGGCTGATCTGGCTGCAAATCAGCCTCAGAGACAAGTACGCTTCCCTCACCTGCCAGTGCTGTGCCTGAGTAAATGTGCCGCACAGTTATACATTGCTAATCAGTCACTGTCAGTCTCAGAAGGCCACACCATTTATCCTTGTTCCTCTGTTGCCTAATTACAGTCCTCTTCTCTCACCTTCTCATTCAGTTTAATTCAATTAATTTCAATTGACGGGACAAGAAATCACTCATGTTTACAAAAATTCAAATACAATACAAGGCATCTGTAGCAAAATGACTTTCTAAACATGAATGCAGTTTGGAATCAGTATAAATAATAAGATCTTAGACAGCAAGGGTCCTCATGTACGTAGGTGGCTATGCAGGATAGGACTCTGTGCCTGTGATTGGTAGGTTGCTTGTTCTACTCCTGTGGTTGGACAAGTAATGTCACTTTTGGGCCCTTAACCCCTGCTGTTAAGGGCCCAAATGATGCTCACTTGTATGTCGCTTTGAACAAAAGCAATTGTTCAATAAATGCTACTGTAATATTATTGCTACATGGCCAAGCTACATGGCCAAAATGTGTCTCCATTGCTCACTCTCCTAATTCTTTTATCATAGACACTGTGTAGTCTGTGTATTGAGTATTGTAACTAAGTATTGTAATATCAGTTGTGATGTGACTAGGCAAATTTTTGGCAACTCAAATTGTTTACAAAGCACGATCATTGAGAATCCTTCTATTTAGAAGAGTAACATATATCACATAATAAATAGAATGATACATAGAAGTTTGGTGAGGCAGCTTGCAGTGTTTTGTCATAATTGTGTCTCTTAAGGTTGATTTTGGGGCTAATTGTGAATCAGGGCCTGAACCGTAATCCTGCATGGTGATTTTCTTTCAGCTCTCATATCTTGTGGAGCGACATACTCAGAAACTACACGGATGCTGGATGATTTTTTTCCATGTTTTAAGAGGCAGATTAATTCATTTTAAGCAGCCCACTCATCGATACATTTGCTAGGCAGTAAAGGATTCCTGCTGGTCTTATGCTCACTTGACCTAAAGACCAGTGGCTGCAACCTTGCTCGGTCAATCCATAAACCACCAATAAAACTGTATTAAATATAACTCACAATGGAGCATTTTTAGAAGCAGGCTACATTTTGAGAATTAAATATGATGGTTTTCTGAGCAAGAACAGGTGGCGGTGATTTCCTTCACCTTCATGTGTCCATCGCCTAATCGGTGCATGTGCTTTTCTGCCTGGAGTGTGAACCCCCCGTGAAACATGATAATAGCCGTTTTAGCCCCCGTGAAGATCAGAGCTCAGGGATTGGCTGTGATTGTCACATGCTGCAGCTCTGGGGTCCAGACTCCCGTCGTCTGCCTAAAGACACAATTACATTCTTTATCATCTGGGCCCAAGCGGTACTGAGTCAGTCTGCTTCTGGCCATGCAGCTGTCAGAGGGTAACGGATTCCCCCCCATCCCCGTCCTCAGGGAGCAGGGTGCACAGCGCTGGTGGTCGCCGTGGTGGCCCGGAAGCTGGAGCTGACCAAGGCCGAGAAGCACGTACATAACTTCATGATGGACACCCAACTCACCAAACGGGTAGGGGGTCTGAGTGGGAAATGGCGGGGGCTCCTTGTGTGGCCCGTGACTCCCTTACAGGGACAATGTGCTGCTCAGGTTTATGGGATGACTGCTGCCCCCTTTGTCAAATTACTAGAATGCCCCCTGTGTACATCATAAGCCAGAAAGCAGTGATCACAGTGCATCTTTTCCTTTTCCGACGTGTTATCACTGTGCGTAACGCTGGCTACTCAGGTACAGTTTGATGCCATGCTATTTGATTTGATCAGCCAACGCAAGTGTTTGCTCTAGAATGACAGGCAATCGCTTTTGGGCAACCACATTTGCCATTCACTGAAACAAAATTTTTGTCTTATAAAAGGGGAGAAGAATGTGATCAAAATGGCTCAAAGTGAAAAGCTCCACCTCACAAGGTTTCATATTTGTGGGTTTATGTGCAAAGATGATTTGAGGTTTACACGTCATAATCGTTTAAAAAAAGTTAGGCTTAGGCCTTCAGAGCACCACAGAAAAACCAGTTCTGAATTAAAATGTGAATTAAAGTTCTGTCATTTTACACTAAAAAACAAATGACCAATTGGAACAAAGAGCTGATAATATCTCTAAGTAATGGGACCCTGAACGCACTGCTGAACAGGCTGGCATAATTGGATCCTGTAATGTCACCCACAGAGTTCATTTACCCCCAGCAGTGAAAGGTACCCCTGCGGTATGGGCCTCAGCCGCATAACCAGCTGGTAGTGACTGAGCAGTTCAACAATGGGAGAATATAATGGGGCCGTTTTAGCACACAGGGTTAAACATGGGGTCTTGCTGGATTCTGTACCTGGAGGTGGCCACCCCCTTATACTCTCCTCTCTGTTGCTCATTTGTCTCTCTCTCTCTGGGGGGAGGGGGGCTCTTTTCAGGGACCGGAGGGATTCTTCAGAGAAAGATACAGCAAAAGGCTCAGCCTCTTGCCACAAATGCAGGAAATATGCGTTAGTGATAGAAACAAAGGTCGGCTTTATGAGTTGGAGATATGGGATCAGGCTTCCCTGACAGGGTGATTGTGTTTCTTATTACTGTGATGGGAAAAATATGAGAGTGACATGGCTTGATGACTTCTGTGCTTATCTCTGCTGTCTGGCTGTGTCTGTGTGAGACCAGTGACCCCACCCAACCTCACAGCTGCCTCTGGCACTCGCAGATCAAGAACGCAGCGGCCAATGTGCTCCGGGAGACCTGGTTAATCCACAAACACACGCGGTTGGTGAAGAAGATCGACCATGCCAGGGTCCGAAAGCACCAGCGCAAGTTCCTGCAGGCCATTCACCAGTGAGGCCCCTGCCATGCCACTGCCTGCTCCATTCCCAGAATGCACCACACACCACCTGCTGGGTAGCAGTTCACTCACACAGACATTCTGGATTCCACATTACTCAGATGGACATACTGGTCTACTACTGGCTTGTACTTTACTCATGCAGACAAACTGATCTATTACTGAGTTCAATGTTACACACTAGATCATGCACTGAATTTCTATTTTACTTTGGCAGGTTATTCTATGCTTTATATGGACAGTCACTCTTGTGACACCTTTAACCGAGGGGTGGCCAATTTTATCCATAAAAGGCTATTTTGTATGTGGGTTTTTTCTGCAACTCCCTAATTAAGTTACTAATTACAGGACTGATTCTCATAGTTCTCATACCTGGGTTTGAACAGCTGACCTAAAGATTATCCCAAAAACCTGCATGCGCATTGCCCCTTTGTGAATAAGATTGTTCATCCCTGCTTTAACTCCTCACGGGTACCCTGTCTGATGAACACTTGTGTAATTGGCTGAGTTGCTGCTATCTGTTTGATCCCTGACATCCCAGCTTTGGCTTTATAGCAGGGGTGGGCAATCTTATCTGCAAAGGGCCAGTGTGTATGCAGGTTTTTTGGTCAGCTATTCAAAACCAGGTGTGAGGACTTTTCAGCCAATCAGTCCTTAAATTAGTAATATAAATAGGGAGTTGCAGCGAAAACCCTCATACCCAACAGCCCTTCGGCTTTATAGTATAGTTATTGACAGTGGTGGGTAAAGCTAACTGAAATGTTTTGATAACTGCTAATCCGCTAATTTTACTTAATTTTTTTTTCTTCCCCTTGTCCTGTCCCGATGCATTAGACAAGGGGGGAATAACCATGATAAAAATAATAATAACAATAATTAATACAAATGGATTATACTTAATACTTACACTCATATATTCTGATAAGAAACTACACATACCGGCATATACAAAATAATAATAATAATAATAATAAATGCAAATGCATTGTACATAATACTTACACCGATATTCACATATATTGTTTGTGTGTCTGTGTGTGTGTGTGTGTGTAAGTGTGGGGTGAATTTTACTTAATTTGATAATGCAATAAACCACAAAAAAAAATCAGCAGAAGCTAGTGGTAGCTGCTAACCACTGATGTGACAACTTTTATTTTATGAGTTTAGCTTTGGTTTGGTTTTGGCTCTGAAACCTTTAAAAACATACCTAGAGAGCAGAAATTGTAATACGTTGTAGCTTTGACATAGAGCTTTCGAATAGGTATAGCAAGATGATTTAAACAAACTCAATCAAACATTACTTTACAGTCAACGAAAATATACTTACAATAATGTATGATGCTGCTCACACTGGTAGGGCTGCTTTGTACTTGCATCGAGCCTAGGCAGAGCTGTGGGCTACGCACTTAGCCGCAAGCATTTATACTTGTGTGATGGTCCACTATTATTGTGATGGGGTGTGAATATGAATATGGGGTATGATATGCAATTCAGTGTGGTACAGATAAATTGTATCTGGTGAAAACTGGGTTTTATATGCTGATGCGGTGATGCAAATCCAAGCAGACTAATCACGGGTGTTGAGGTCTGCATCGCTGCAATGTGTACTTTTCACACATTCTGAAGATGTGTGTCAGGCTACAGTATAGGCTACAGTGTAGGGTATGTGGCTACGCCATACCTATGATACCAACTCCACTCAGAAGTATAAAACAACCTTTAAGACTAAAAAACTATAAAGACTACAAAGCAAACTGAACTGCAAAGGTACACTACGCTGCTTAGCTGCCACTGCACCGACCAATTACATCATGTGTTTATACATAGCCAGCCAACAATGTGCCAGATAGACTGTTGCAGACATGCTCACAACAAACAGGAACAGATATGTAATTATTTGCCCATATATGATTTTAGGTTTTACAAATGTTTTTGACCAGTAAGCTTTGTTCACTTCACCGGCAAAATAATGTTTCAGCTAGCATAACTAAATTTAGTGGAAGCTAATTGGTCTGCTAATGGTTTTTATAGCAGAAATGCTAATTCAGTTCATTAATTAGCTGTAACTATGCCCACCACTAGTTAGTGAAACCCAGTTCACAGCTGATGTAAATCTACCAGCCAAGTATTTGGCTTGTTTGCAGTCCTGATGCCCATCCATCCCTCTGTTATTTCGCTGCTTCATTTGTTAAAGAATATTTCTGCAGCTCCTCCCCCTGGGGCCAGGCCGTTGACAAGGTCGCTGTCATTCTGCCCAGGCTACGCAGTGTGAAGATGGAGCAGAGGAAGCTCACGGACCAGGCCAACACGCTGGTGGACCTCTCTAAAGTATGCCGCTAATGCTCCACAAGTACTTTGTCGATCAGCCATAACATTAAAACCACTGACAGGTGAATTGATTAACATTGATTATCTCATTACAATGGCACCATTACAAACGGCATAGCCGCAGGCCAGTCAGAGTGCCCACCTCCACCACCAGGAGTACCTACAATGGGGAAGTGAGCGTCAGAACTAGACTGTCATGCAATGGAAGGTGGCCTAGCACCAGGATGTAGACTGGGAGGAAGGCAAGCTAGCAGAGGCAGTGTGATGTTCTGGGCAATGTTCTACTGGGAAACCTTGGGTCCTGGCCTTCCTGTAGACATTATTTTGACATGTAGTACATATCTAAACATTGTCACACACCAAGTACACCCCATCATGGTACTTCCTGATGGCAGTGGCCTCTTTCAACAGGATAATGCACCCTGCCACACTGCAAAAATTGTTCAGGAATGGTTGGAGGAACATGGAAAAGAGTTCAAGGTGTTGGCCTCCAAATCTTCCAGATCTCAATCTGATCAAACATCTGTGGGTTGTGCTGGACAAACAAGTCCTATGCATGGAGGTCCCACCTTGCAATTCTAACAGTTAGATCTTGGTTCCAGATATCACAAGGAACTTGCAGAAGTCTTTTTGGAGTCCATGCCTCAATTGGTCAGAGGTGTTTTGGCACACCTACACAGTGTTAGGCCAGTGATTTTAATGTCATGGCTGATCAGTGTATATGCCACATTGTGTTTGGAACAGAGGAACTTCACTCACTTTATATGCTTCTGTAAACCATGATGTGATGATACACCTGAATTGGAATCCACCATTAACACTTATAAGAGACTTTATGACACTGAAACTGACTGCTATCACACAATGTTGGCTAGGGCTGCTCAATTTATGAATCTTTATGAATTTATGAATCCTGATTCATATCCATATGCGACCTTATTCTTACATGACACAGATTCTGCCACTTTTGCATTGGCGAAAGAGATCTGTTGCATTAAACCAAGTGCTCCTTTTTCTCCTTAAGCTGTAACAACTGACAGGACTGTGTTACATCACGTGAAAAGCAGGTGTTATATAATGAAGAGCAGGCCAGGTTTAAGTTTATGTTGAACATTTCTCATTGGAATTTAACAGAATGATGTTATATCATTTTTATTCTTTTTTTATTATTTGCCGGCCATATTTAATAATGAATTATATATATGTTGCGGGCTGGAAATTTGAGACTTCTTATTGAGCATTACTAGGTAATTGTGGATTTGTGGCCAAAGTCACTCCCCACCCTTGTTGTAGAATCCAGTGCCATAGTGATGCATGGAGACCAATCAAGTCTCAGATAGGGACTCATTCTGTGTCATGAGTTATGGTGATGCTCTGATGCTGTGTTGCTCTGCACATCTGACGCATACTCCCTGTGTACAATAACATGGCACACACCCCCTCCCCACTGTGCAGATGCAGAGTGTGATGTACGAGCTCATGTCGGAGCTGAGTGAGCGCAGTGAGGACCTGGAGAGGCAGATGCTGGGTCTGGAGCGCCGCGTGGAGCAGCTGACGGCGGGCTTCAGTGCCCTGCCCGCTCACCTGTCGGCCACACTCTCCGCCCAGCACAGCGCCCTGCTGCAGCGGCTGCAGGAAAGGACCGGGGTCGCGCCCCATAGCCAGAGCAGCCCCAACACCAGCTCCTCCAGCTGCTGACAGGCTCAGAGGGGCTGTGGGCGGGTCCCACAGCCTGGGAAAGCCCACTGCCAGCTCCTCTGACTGCTAATAGGCGCTGAGGGACTGTGGGCGGGCCCCACAGCCTGGGAAACCCCCACCGCCAGCTCCTCAGGCTACTGAGGGCAAAAGGCTTAGGGAAGAGTGGCTTGTTGTGCGATGAGTGTTCCTCCAGCTCCCGGTAACCAGGCTGAGAGAAGCTTGGGGCAGGCCCCACAGCCTGGAAGGCCCCTATATAAGGAACGGGCTTGAGGGCAGGCAGGTCCCAAACAAGATCTTAGAGATGCTAGCAGATAAAATGAAAGAAGCTGTGGGACCGACCATTGTCCCATTACTGACCCTGCCATATATGGCAAAAAGCTAAGGGAAAGGCATGTTAACGTCCCTGATAAAGGATTGGGGCAGGGGCTGAGAAAAATGTCAGGCCCAATACCAGCAGCTGCAGCTTCTGACTGACAGGCTGAGAGTGACTTGGGGGAAGGCTTAGGGAGGCACACTGAGGGTTAGTATCCTTTTTGGGGCAGTATGGGGAAAATCTCAGAAACACCCACTTATTAAAGGATTATTTTACTACTTTTCTTTTTTCCAGCCTGGCAGCACTGTAATTATGGACAGTGAAAAAAATCCTGTTTTTGAATCTAATTGCTTTTCTCTTCCCACACTGTGATATTTCACCTATGATTAGTTTTTACTGATCACGTGGAGAGTCCAGGATAACCAGCAGCTTATTGACAGTAGGTTCAGTCCAAAGAGCATCCAGGCTCTTCTCTGCATATTGTCCATAATCTCCATATTTCAGTTGGCAGCAGCACAGTGTACATGCACATACACATTTACATCCATATAATATCCATATTCTTACCTTTTTTTTATATGTTTTTATATCATCATCAAGTTTTTCCACAGATTTTGTAGTTAGTCTGCTATATAATAAAGGGAACTGATGTAATCTCTAAAAATAAACATTTTAGCTTCATGGTATTTTACATGTTTTCAATTATATTAGTTTGGGGCTGTTCCTCAAGTTAAGAAAGTCAAACTCTTAATTTCATAATGGCACTGTGAGAGGAAACTATATTATCATATATAGGTACTTTAAGGGGCAAAATGTGTTTGGTATATGGGCAGTTTAACAGTGAATGGGCATTAGACTGCTGTCCAGGAAAATGGGTGTTAGGTCCTCCATCCATCCATTCATCCATTCTCTGCCACTTATCCAGGGTCGGGTCACGGGGGCAGCAGTCTAAGCAGGGACGCCCAGACCTCCCTCTCACCTGCCACCTCCTCCGGGGGAATACCCAGGCTAGCCGGGAGATATAACCTCTCCAGCGTGTTCTGGGTCTGCCTCCTCCCGGTTGATCATGCCCAGAACACCTCCCCAGGGAGTCGTCAGAGGGAGCATCCTAGATAGATGCCCGAACCATTAATTTTAGGGTTCCATGCAGGCACGTAGCCACGTAGTAAAATTACCAGTTTGAAACCCCCTTAAAATTTGCCAGACCCCCCCTAAAATTCATTTCTGGCTATGGGCCTTGTTCTGTGACAGAAAATGGGTGTTAGGAGCTACAATAGGAATTTAATTTAAGAGTTGCTTGACAGGAAATGAATATTAGAACCTACAAGAGGAAATAATTTTTAGGGTTCTGTGACAGGACATGGATATTAGGACCTACAAGAGGAAGATAAATTTAGGGTTCTGTGAGAGGACATGGATATTAGGACCTACAAGAGGAAGATAATTTTATGGTTCTGTGACAAGACATGGATATTAGGACCTACAAGAGGAAATTAATTTTAGGGTTCTGTGACAGGAAATGGGTATTAGAACCTACGAGAGGATGATAATTTTACAGGTCAATGCCAGGAAGTGTATTAGGCTATTAAGAGACTCAAACAACTGCAGTGTGTAAAGGTTGCTGCTAATATGGCAATAAGAAGCAATCAGAAGACTGAGGGGATGCCCAGCACAGTCCGGAGAGCAAAGACAACCCTGAATGCCCCAGTTTTCTCAAAAAGGATTGCCTGCTGAGGGATGCATAAAGAGAAACAGGAAGCCGGTGGGATAAGAAGAAGGCTTTAGCAAGGTGGGAAGAGAGTATTACGGCACCAGGAGAACAGGCGAGGCTGACAGGGAAGCCGATGCAGTTTAAGGCTGAGAGCATCCGGGCAAACCAGGCGTGGCTGCCTCATATGTTGGTGTTCCCGATCTGAAGCATCCAGCTGGAGGAAGGCAGCCCTGTTTTGGAGAGAGTGACTCTTCAGCACCTGCACGGCCCACCGCACACGTGATCCTGCTGTTCTACACACCAGCCAGGTCCCAGATGCCCCTGCTGGAGGTAGTGAGGCACTGGGGCGTCCCCGGTGTAACGGCTGCAGCCGAACTAAGGTGGAACGTCAGGGAACAAAATTTGGTAAAAGAAAAAAACAGCTTCAATTCTACTTCTGTCAATCCGGTGTGAATGACTTCTAGATGTTTCCTAATGGATATTTGTGCGATAGCAAACAACCCTTTAAAATGAACTAGACTATGCTGCAGTTCTGTGGTGGTTATACTTACATATACAGTACAGGCCTTCTTAAACTGTAATTGCAGAAATAACAGTTCATTTAACAGACAGAGTATCTCTAATGAGATCCAAGTGTATTTATACTTCCCACTGCCACAATGCAAACTAAAATACATGACCTTCCTGTCTTCTCCCTAAACGCCAGTGCAAACACAAATCAGGGGTAATACATCATAACCCACAGTCTCTGATAAAAAGAAAATTCACACACAGATTCTAGATCTGATTCCTCAGTGGCCTCATTTCTCACAAAAGATCAACTGACTGTTCAAATAGCCACTGAGAAATCATAAAAAGAGGAGAAACTATTTTTTACTGCAGTTAGACTGTTTGTGTTGATGGATGGAAATTCTATATTAGAAGGACAGAGAACTACTTAAGAAAAAGACCCAGTGTTCTTAAAAAGATACAAATGCACTCACACAGAATAGGTTTTTGTATTATAAAATGATCAGTAGTTCAGTTTACCGTTAGTATGACACAACATTTCTATTTGTATTTATGAATGTATGAATATATATTTAATAACATATATATTAATAATAATAATGATAATAATATACTAATAACTAAATTATTATTATAGGGCAAGTAAAGCTGAATGTTGAATTTATTTTTCAATTTTATTTTAACAAAAATTAATAAAGTCTATGGTGTTTAACATATCATGTCGTCTATGTGCTTAACCTGTTTGTGCTATGACCCATAATCTCAGGGGCTGGCCTTAGGTAGCTTATGTGAATTTTGAAAATTAGTCATAGAAGTTCGAGTCAGTCATCATGTTAAAATGAATACTGCATTTTTCTGCCAAATCTACTGCATTATAATGAACGTGAATAAATACTCATTATTTTCAAGAAACACACACAAAAAAAGTTACAAGTTCAGCTAGCAGAATCAAAATGTATTTTTCAACCTAATTGAAATGCTTAACTGGAACTGATTATGTAAAGAAAAAACACCTTATATGCCACATTAGTGAGGCACCACCTTTCATTTTGCATTGTTGGTTATAAACATTTGGCATTTAATTCAATATTTTCTTCCCCCAGTTTATAGTTCAGTCAACTTCCTCCAGGGACTTAAACTGACATTATTGCTTACCTCTAATGACCTGCTGACCCAGCATTAAAGCATTAATAAGATCATTTGGGGAAAAGATACATTATTTGTACAGCAGACCTACAGTTAAGCAGGAATGTAAGACTAAAGCATTTTATGTACATTAGAATATCTAGGGGCATAATTTAAACCAACAATTATAGTCGATCAATATGAAAATCTGAGGAAATAAACTACATTTGTTTTGTGAGATTACCAAGATCTATGTAATATGGAATAGGTATCAGGCATTTATGGTCATTACTGGCAGGCTGAAATTGAGTTTAGTAATTCCCCTTTGCTGCTGTATATGAAATTGTAATAACTGCTTGAGGGAAAGTAAGCCAGCAGCCAGAATAAATGTAGCAATATGAAGATATTTATCCTGTCTGGTAGTGCATCTCATTCTTTGAACATATAAATATGCTGGTCATTTAACATGCTGGTCAGTTAGGGTTACCTCCTCTGGGGGCTCACCAGGGCTGGAGATGGACAGGTTTCCTGTGTCGCACGTTTCTGTGCATAAAGCCAAACTTCTGGCTGTTTGGGCACTAATGAACTCATTAAACATAGCTGCTGAAATGGCTCTCCATTCTAAACGATGTGGACAGCGTGAATACCACACAGTGTGGTGCCTCTGAGGGTTAGGACCGGGCCTGTGGCTGGCAGAGTGAAGCCTCCATGGCGCCCTGGAACCAGGCCCAGAAACACTGCCTGATCCTGCTCACAGATCCACAATTGTATGACACTTTGGATAAAAATGTCTGCTGAATAAATTAATGTAAAACAAGTTAAGTTTATAAGAGTCTGCCATGTTAGAGATTCAGGATTTATTCAACATCATGAGCCTGAGCAAAGGAATTAACATTGGTCTATATCAGTAAAACAATAAGATAAAAGTGCTTGCCAAAATGAGGCCACACGTCAGCTCCGTATGCTTGAGAGCTGGTCTGACTCTTTTGGGCTCGGCCATTGGTAAAATTACTAGTCAGTCAGGTTTGTTAATGCTAATTTTAGTGGCGTGGCCTTACGCTATATCCTAAGCTGCAACGTTGAAGTGGAAGATTAGAACACCACTATCTATTGGTCTGGGGTTAAGACACAACACAAAATAAGCCACTGTCTGTCACAAAACTTGTCAGCTATTAAGTAAAAACCAATAACTGTGTTTTTGAGAATTTATGCAGTCAATACATCAGAATAAATAATATTTCATCAGATTATTGTCATATATACTATATGGACAAAAGTATAGGGACATGCCACTTAATCATTGAATTCTGGTGTTTCATTCAGATCCATTGCCACAGGTATAAAAAATCAAGCACCTAGCCACACTGTTAGGTTTACAAACATTTGTGAAAGAATGGGTCATTCTGAAGTGTTCAGTGACTTCAAGCATGGTGCTGTCATAGGATGTCACCTTTGCATTTCGCACTTAGGAACAACAGAAACTCTTGACAGCCATGAAATTGCAGACCACGTAAAGTAACAGAGTGGGGTCACCGAGTGCTGAGGTGCATAATGTGTAAAGTCACTAATGCTCTGTTGGCTCAGTAACTGCAGCATTCCAAACTTCCTCTGGCATTAACCACAATACAAAAACTGTGCTGGGAGCTTCATGGAATGGGTTTCCAGGGCTGAGCAGCTGCATGCAAGCCTCATATCACCCAGTGCAATGAAAGTGTCACAATGAGTAGTGTAAAGCAAGCCACCACTGGATTATGGAGCGGTGAAAACTTCTGTGGAGGGGACACTTCAGGCAAACCCAGATACAGAAGGTCTGCATTGGGCTTCCTTCTCTTTTCAGCATCCGCACCAGGCGCAGGGACAACAGCAGTTGGGTCCGCCCCCCTTTCCTCCCTGCTAACCATCACACTTGCTCCCTTGTCTCTCACCTGCTCCACTCTAGTCTGCAACTCCCTCTGGACCCTCGCCAAGGCCAATGACTTGATACAGATAAAAATATTCTGGCCTGCACATTCTTACCACTAACACAACATTTCTTATTCCTCTCTAGTATTTTCTCTCAACATTCCAATTCCCCCAAATTTAAAGTGCCATTCTTCGGCCATCTATCCCCAGTTTGATAATTCCATTTTTTACAGGCCCCCTTTAACCCCTGTCCTGTTGCTTGTTCTGCTGCCTGTCTTGGGGACGTTTTTCCCAGTAGGGTTCCCTGCCCTCCTTTTTCTATCTTTGTCATGCCCTCAGGGTCACACACCAGGTCCCTCCTGGGAGGAGGCGGGCATTTACTTGGCGCACTCCCCATGTTTAACTTCATAAAGTTAATACAAATGGCACAAGACTTATTATCTCTGATATCCTTTTGCGGTATGCTAACCCACAGCTTTATGCCATTAAATGTCAACACTCACAGGAGTAGAAAGCAACATAATGTCTCCCTTTATCCCACTGAGGACACTGCACCCAGATCACCAATACCAATGTATTACAAAGCAACACATACAGCCTTATCCTCATTCGCTACCTTAATACCTTAACTAACTCCCTTGGGACCGGGAGCAGACCAGATT
>JAODKM010000089.1:572479-588486 GCA_026780845.1 Petrocephalus sullivani | reverse complement strand
AGCGACAATGTCCCACTGCATCCCAGGTAGATTAAAATCACCCATAACTACCACATCATTTTTATTGCTCATAATCCATATATAATATATCAATTTAATTTTGTAACATTACATGTACAACATTACAATATAATATATACAAAGTGGTTAACTTAATATTTTGTACAAATCTTACAAAACTGCTGGACACACACACGTATGAAAAGGACAGACGGAGAGGGCGGGTGTGGCGTCTTGGGCAGACCGGGCGGGGGGTGGGGGCGGGCACAGTCATGCCAGTTGCCATGGGAACAGGAGAAAGGGGGCGCGTTTCCCAAAAGCCTAGATGCTAACTACGTTAGCAACTTACATAGTTGGACCCATGCAACTGAATGAATCCAACTATGGAAGTTGCTAATGGGAGCTTTTGGGAAATGCACCTGGGAACAGCAATAAATAAGGAGCAGGGCCTGGCCAGGGCCGACAGACCGCCTCCTGACGAGGGTGTGGGGAGAGACGCCCGGGGGCCATGTGTGCTGAAACACTGTGCGGTAATACTGCTTACTCCAGGGATGCTCTGCTTCGCCACGCCTGTGCCTGCCTGGCTCTGTGGCTAAGCATGCCATGTGTGTGGAAGACTCCTTTGCAGCACAGTGACAAGCCCAGGGCATCGTGTGGCCCACATCAGTCTGAAATCTATGGGATGGCCCTGGTTCTTTTTTGCTGATGCCATGCAGCCCAGACACTCCCCTCTTCTTGTTTTTGGTTGTTTCTGAAAGCTTCGTCAAACCCAGGAGACACCCTGCAAGCTGCATGCTTCACGCATCCTGCTGGGCTAAGCTGACAGGCCTCTGCCCCTCCTTCCATTGCAGTGGCCGATTGCCTGGTATAGGGCCATCTGTCCAGTATCTCTGCATGGCTGCACAGATCATTGGCAGGCCTTAGGAAGGGTACTCTTCTTAACTAACTGGGATCCATGGTACAAGTGAGCTCTGCTACAGGTACTGATGGAACCGAGAGCGAGGGACTGGTTGGGCTGTGGCAGGTTCCCGGCCCAGAAAGATGGACTCCCTCTGTACTGGTGATTCTGGGGTGCAAAGTGGCCTCATGGGCTTACTGTCAGGCCGGACCCTGCCCACGACTGGCACGTCCTCATATGGAGCGGTCACACTGGCTGCTGCATCCATGGGGAAGTCCGCACCGTCCCCCAGACGCACGACGACAGTGTGGCGGCGCCAGGCGCTCTTTTTGCGGCGTGTCTCCGGTGAGACGGGCTTCCTCAGCCCCACGCTCCGCAGGTCACCGGAAGAGCCCAGGAGGCGTACCCGCACCTGTTCCGCTAGCGAGCCCTGCCCACCAGGGGTGCTGGGAGAGAAGGAAGCCGCCTCGATGGATGAGGAAGGCTGCGGGGGCAGGACCTCCGCACTGGTCACAGGATCCCCGCCTTGCTCACTCTGGGCCCCTTTGGTTTCTGTGCCTCGGTCCTCTGTGCCCTGCTTCAGCTCCGGGTCTGGCGATTTAGGCTTCTCCCCCTTGAGCTTCTTGCGTGCCAGGGTGTCACACTGGATCAGTTTGTGGGAACTGAAAGAGGTCCGGCTATGCGGCCTGTGGGTGGTGGATGAAGAGGAGAAAGAGGAGGAGGAGGGAGTGGCAGAGCGCCGGCCACCTTCGCTCTGGCCCCCCATGGCCAGAGGGCTGGGGGGCGGAGCGCCAGAGTGAGCAGGCTTGTGGTGACTGTAGAGGAAGCTGTGTGGGACCTGCTGGCTGGGCTTTTCTGGCCTTTCCTGGGTGAGGGATCGTGAGGCGAAGCCACTCTCGTTGTCCGTCTCGCTCACCAGCTCACTGCGCTCATCATCTGCTTCATCGCCATGACCCTCGGAGGCCAGGCTGTGTCCCAGTGTGGAGAGGGTGGAGTACCCCGAAACGATGGAGCGTGCGTCTTCTGGCTCCTGCCACAACACCCCCCCAGCACCATTCTTCTCCTGCAGCACTGCCGTGCTGCTGACGCCCTCTTCTTTATACAGTTTTCTCGTACACTCCTTCACTGCTTCAACATCCTCCTCTCTCTCTTCCTCCGCCTCATCATCCTCATCTTCATCATCATCATCATCCTCCTCTTCTACTGCTCTGGGCGCTGCAGCTCCACCCCTCATTGGCTCCCCTTCCTCTTTCCCTCCCTCCATCTGTTCTCGTTCTGGGATACGCCCCCCGTGATTGCTGGCTTTGATTGGCTCATGTTCCGAGTCCTCATCTGTACTGCTACCCAGGAAGTGGGTTACTGGGCGCTTCCTCCGTTTCCGGGTAACAGCAGACAGCAGGGACAGCGTGAAGTCCTTGGCTGTAAGATCCCGCTTTGATCCCCATGAGCCCTAAGGATAGATATAAAATATACCATTTCTGACAAACATAACTTCATTCACAAAGATTGAGCCAATGACAGAAGTTAAAAGTGGTGGTTACCTTGGATTTAGCTGAATCGCTGTTGGTTGAATCTGCATTAGTGAGAAGAGAAAAGAGATGGAGAATATGGGTTATTACTAAACCTGCAGGACTGGGGAACATATACTGTAAACCATCAGGGGTCAGACCACACGCAGACATGTTAGAATAGAATGATACTTTATTCGATGTTCGCCTATCCCATACTGCTTTCCAAGAACAAAGATGAGAGCACATGTGGGGATCACAGTGAAGGGCATCCACCTGCAGTATCTAAGGAGCTGGGGGCTTGCTCAAGGGCCCGTGGACATGGCACTATTCTGCCTAGGTCGGGCTAGAACAGCAACCTTCAGATCACAGGAACAGAGGCTTGGCCATGTTCATATGGGACTTTATACTCCACACAGATGGGGGACATTAAACCTCATTTTGACACTACAAACCCAATATTAACTATGTGTGCTAAGACTGGTCACCATACATCCCCATCAGCCTTCTACCAGTTTGTGTGTGGTCCTATGTGACTCTCAGAAGCTTGAGTGTTCCCTTCAACTACGGCTTCATCTGTGCTGTACGTGTGTGTGTGGCTTCCATGCAAATAGTGCATTTTGGAAAGAGGAGGAAAAAGTCACAGGGGCAATATGAATGATGCACAAACATACTGAAAAAGGGTCATGGTTGTAACAAGGCAGCAGAAACAGCGGCCTCTGTGCTGGGAAAAGTCCAAAGCCACATGTTCACACACACAAACACATACCGAGTCTGAGGTCGAGATTAAAACACAATCAGTCAGGTGGGGGGTTGCAGTACAGGGTGGAAATTGTGTTGAGAACACACGGACAGTGTCGATCTCAGTCTCAGGCAACCACAAAGGTCAGTTCTGATACCGAATAGAACAATATATCCCAATGGTGATTGTCGATCAAAAAATTTTAAGTAAAAAGTACAATTTTAAGTAAAACTAAGAAACTCATAGAAGAACAGCTGTGAGTCTTCTATTCTTTTTCAAAGCAGACACAAATGTGTTAAATGGGGGAGAGAGTGGATCAGCGTGGTTTTATCTTGCAAAAAACAAGTTACACGTTGAAGGAGTTCAACCCTGGGACTGAGAGTTAACGAGGTCCACCTTCTGAGGAGGATACCAGGGAAAGCAGAAGCACATAGGGTTTGACACAAACACACACTGACCCACACACACACACAGCCCTGCGCCCTCAGGGCTGGTTTATACTCGACGCTCACACCCGTCCCCATGCACATCATGGCCGCCACGCATTTTCTGCATTGAATCCACGCGTCTTCTGTGCACCTATGCAAAGAATTAATGCTATGCATACACGAGATGCAGTACCACCAAAAATCTTGGGGATAGTAAGGTCACCTTTTGTCATGGGACTATGTGTTTATGTACAGCACAGTTGGTATTAAAGTTTTTTTTTTTAAGAACGAGTGGCTGGAAGATATTCAAAACTGAATATTTTCAGAGGCAAGAGATAAAATATACTGAGCACTACTGTGCCTCTGTGTACAGCATCTACAAATTTTTATGGCAAAATACAGTGTACAAAGTACAATAGAATTCTAACTTGAGATTCTTACTTGCCTACTTTCATATACAACATTTTTATTCCATACAGTTCCAGTATTTATAAATTTGGGTAATAAAATTCTCCAAGAGCTTGGGGTTTATGTTATAGGAAACAAAACATAGCAAGCATTACAATTTTAATGGCTGCTCCTTTTCAGAATGATCTAGTTAGCTTTTAGTTGGAACATTTACATTAGCTTACGGCCACTTTGCATGGGCTCTGCATGGGCCCTGCATGGGCTCTGCATGGGCTCTCCAAGCCAATCCTAATTGTTTTCATCCTTGCTGTTTAAATCAGTCATAATTAAATGTTTGTGAGAAATTGCTTTATTTTGAACAAATTTTTGCTTTATTGCAATATTTATCACAAAAAGGCACAAAATATTAAAAGATATCTAGCAATATCTAATTCAACATGAGGCAGTAAAGCAATATGTGGCAGAGCGAAGTACCAATATGAAGTGGAACAGTGGTTAAAATATAGAGAATGCTGCAGCAATATTAAAAAATTAGCAACTCGCTATGGAGGCGACTGTAAACATTTCGTGCCACAACCTCATACAATCACACTGCTCCCCGGTGGACATGAGCTTTAATCTGGATTGACGTAAATTACATGTGCAAGTACAGGAGCAGCAGCGCCACTTGCATAGCGACAACACGCGTAAGTGCAAGCATTGTGCACGTAGAGTATAAACCAGCCCTCACATTCTCACTACGCCAATGGACATCTGATCCTACCGCAGTGATTGCTCCAAAGGCTCAGCTAGGAGAAAACCCAGAAACATCCAGAGAGAGAAAGTGGGAAATAAGTATATAAAACAAGAGGAAAACACACAGAGAAATGGGATAGTAACAAAGCACACAGGCAGCAAAATCAGAAGGAGGATGCCATCAGTTTCGAGGCTGCTATGTCATTAAAACAGGGGTGGCCAATCGTATCCGCAAAGGGCTGGTGTGTATGCAGGTTTTTGGGATAATCTTTCAGTTAGCTGTTCAAACCCAGGTGTGAGGACTCTTCAGCCAATCAGTCCCTCTTATTAGTAATCTAATTAGGAATTACAGTGAAAACCCGCACACACAATGGCCATTTCTGGATAAGACTGGCCACCCCGGCATTAAAAGATCATTTATAAAATACTACTATATGGAAAACTGGGCCCGGTATTTTGGTTTGAGGCAGGTTGTCCCTGCTGGAGAAGCTGCTCTCTTACCTGAGGCCTCCTGCCCTGTCCTGCCAATGTTGGACAGCAGGTGGTCAATGTTGGGGATGGGCTGCAGGTCCTCCTTGTCCACTGGTGTCTGCAAAAGCAGAGCCAGACAAATTGCTATTCATTCATAACCATGTCACCTGCTGTTGTCAAGTCTAGCTGGAGTGCTAATTATAAACTACTAACGTACTGCCACGTCCTGCATGCATATGGCTTTACAGACTGGAATCTCCCACAAATTTAGCCAAGGTGGGATGGTAAAAATAAGGAAATAGTAATTAGCAACAAAAGTTGAAGGCCTCATTTTGCAGATTTTGGTTTAATTTAATTAATTAATCTTTCTGAAATACTATTAGATGTATCGCAGTACGCCATGTACCATTAATTTAAGGATTTTCTGTGCACTGGGACGTCTGCCACACATACCTTATCATCCATGCCTGTAAAAAACCAGGCATACTGGGAGGAAGAAAAGAGAGAAAGTCCATATGAGCGAAATGCAGCGGCAGGCATCAGGAGGTGAGTCTGGTGTTTGGGATACAGCACATCAGCCTCTATGTGTGAGATGGTGTACTCACATGCTGGATAAGGGTTTCCACAATCTTGTAGCGGTCCGGCATGTGGGTCACCATTTCCGTCATGTTGTCCTCCGACGTGCGCACCAAGGTCGGGCCAAACACCAGCGCCAGGTTACGCGGTTCCATCTGCACGGACAGGTTTTCCACATTTGGTGCTGTGTATCTCATTCGTTACTCATACATTTCCATTATGTTCCATATGTACGCAGATGTGTATTAACATTATATAATTACTCCTATTATTCTCTTTTATAACATTGTCTTATAACAATCTTTTGGGCTTTAGAGAGAAGTACAGAGAACAGAGTACTTTCTTTGGTTTTAAAATTGATGTAAAACACTGCAGTACATCATACCTAAAAGTGAATTAGGGCCAGTACCCACTAAAGGCAGGCTCATACTTCTCCACACACAAACTATGCGGTCGCACATTTGCCCATGTAACGGACACAGAACTGTTCATACTTCTATAATTAAGTCTGCATAAAATGCACACATTGTCACATGCATATAATGTGTGGGAGTAACAGTAGTCAATTTTCATACCACCCCGGAACGTTATGATATGAATAATAATGGTATGAAATCATCATCATCAACAACAACAACAACAACAACAACAACAACAACAACAACAACCAGAAGACGAACAAGAGCAATAATAATCCATCCATTTTCTGAATTTGCTTATCCCGGAGCCTATGGGCACAAGGCAGGGAACTACCCAGGATGGGGGGCCAGCCCATCGCAGGGCACATGCACACATCATTCAAACACACATGCACAGGCACACCTACGAGCAATTTAGCAACTCCAATTAGTCTCACCATGTTTTTGGACTGTGGGGGGAAACCGGGGTACCCAGAAGAAACCCCATAGGGAGAACAATCATTATCTCCATTCTGAGTGTTTCATATTTTACCCAGAATTGTGCGGCCC
Organism: Petrocephalus sullivani; assembly: GCA_026780845.1. Lineage (NCBI taxonomy): Eukaryota > Metazoa > Chordata > Actinopteri > Osteoglossiformes > Mormyridae > Petrocephalus > Petrocephalus sullivani. Next base: position 581,752 of record JAODKM010000089.1, on the reverse strand, counting down.
TATTCAGGTACTTTGCATGCAATACTATTCGCAGTCAGTGGATGCACAGCCACAATATCTTGGTGCTGCAACCATGCGACCGCAGATGGAGCACATTTACGCCATCACATTATATGCATGCATACATGTGAAGAAGTACGAATCGGCCTTAACAATGCACTTGTTGCTTGGACTTGTACTTGCTGTTAGTATATGTATCACCCAGGTACTCAACAAATACGAAACACCCTTTTCGGCATCACAAACCTTATTCTTCTCTGCATGATCTGCCACAGTCTTCAGATGTCCAACTAAAAATTTCAGGGTGTGGTAGTAATGATCCGGCAAGTCATGAATCTAAAAACAGCCGCGAAACATGATGAGAGGCAATCATAAGAATGAACTACAATTATCATGCTTTACCACTCACAAATAAGTCCTTTCTTATTAACGCACCAGTTTCTTCATAGTTTTTAGCCTGTTGCTTGCATTCTCCATTCGGTTGGCATCAATGAAGTCACTGTACTTATCTGCAAAGGGAAAACTCACGATGTTAGCCACACAATCCTGGCTGGGAATTTCAAATGTCAGACTTACAGCCATATTTAGAAGGTTTCAGCTTGCATGGTGAAATAGAAAAACAACCTAATTAATATTAGGACAGGTAAATTAAATCTCACCTCATACTGTAGAATCAAAATACCGAGTTCATATATGTCTGATTCAAAATATGCTAGTATGTACTCATTTTAAACCTGCTGTATTCAAAGTATGAAGGAGACTGAAATAAAATATAATATGTAGGGATGTTTTTTTCTCTCACTCTCTCTGCCCGCTTGGACCCAGTACCGGAACTCACCGTCAGTAAACAGAGGCTCTGGCAGCTTTCGGAAGAAGGATTTCAGCAAACTGCTGATCACATTTAAATCCTGCCATTTCTAGGGATACGAATCCAAGAGACACAGTTATCATGCAATACTGATATATATATAACACTGCACATTTAAGGGTGGTTCATATTTCTGTGCAAGCAGACATGCACATATTCTTATGATGCTACTGAAGTAAATGCAGCTCTATGTGGTCTCACACTTGCAACACCAAGATATTGTGTCCATGCATCCACCTGGTTCTCACACACTGCGCATGTCTCTGTTGTGTTTTATTGTCATCCTCCCTGATCCAATCTGTATGACCATCATTACTCACCCAGTAAAAAAATACTACTGCACGCAGAGCACCTGAATAGGGCTGCATGATACTAGGTAAAATATGAATCACAATTTTGTGATATTCACTCTCACTGCAGTAAACCATATTATTATACATATTATACTTTTACACTCAGGTATTTTTTACTTTTATCTGAGTAGTTTTTTACTCAGTGACTTATTTTTACTTCAGTAAAATTGAGTACTACAAACACTGAGCACTTTTTCCACCACTGTTCCTCCCATACATTCTGTGCATGTGCAAATGTGTGCATTTTATGTGGACATGATAACAGAAATATGAACAATTCTGTGTCCGTTACACATGCAGATCCACGACTGCACAGTCCACGTACTGAGTAGTATGTCCCGGCCTTTAAGTGCCATCACAAGAAGCTTCATAAATGCAAGAACATCACTGGGTTTTGTGCTTAGTCTACTCACTTCTTCAGCCAGGTTGATGTCAGCCCCCTTGTTGAGCTGCTCCTGTAGACTGGACACCAAGGCGTTGTTCCCAGGGACTCTGTAGATCCCTGTGTAATCCAGGCCCATCTCCTCCACCAGCCCACAGCAAGTCTCCACTATGAGAGGGACAAACTGGGATGATGGGAAGGAGACGCATGAGTGTCAATGGAGAGACCCGACCCTGAGACCCCTAAGGGGCGAACTGGAGCAACAAAGCCACGTAAAAGCAGAGTGAGGATGCAAATGGACATGAACAAGCAGAGGCCCAGGGCCCAGGGCGGAGCTGAAAGGAGCTGCCTGCTCACCTTGTTGATGGCCCCAGGCTGGCAGTCCTCTAGCTGTACCCCAAACGCCTTGGGCCCTGCCTTCTTGCCCTTCTTCATGAGGTTGATTCCCCATGGAGCTTTGGCAGGGTTGCTATCCTCTGCAGACGAGACCCCGTAGGGAGAAAGGGCCACGTTAAATGCAACATGCACCATTTTGGCAGTGGCGCATCCTGACGAGCTCGGCTGCAGATGGCCGATCCCCACACTGCGTCCGCACTGTGCTACATTTGCTCACCTTTGCTGTCTGCCTTGGGGGAGTGAAGGGGGCCCCCGGAATTATCCACCTTGGGCAGAAGGAAGGGAGGCTTCATGCGGGTCATCTTTGGGGACGAGTCTGGCTTACCGCCCGTAGGACTGGAGTCAGAAACAGAGACGTACTGCTCACTATTGAAAAAAGCAAGGAGACTCACCCAGAGGCTCGTGCAACACAACGCCTCCAGACACCAAACAACAAATAAATCATCATGTGCTATAAGCCGCAATTAATGGAGGTCAAAGCAAAAAATTCCTGCTGGTTCAGTTGCTTACAACGCAGAGGACATAGAATGTTTTTGGTCATCCTTTTATATCCTAAAATGGATATAGACACACTAGCAAAGTAGCTGATTGCTATCAGAGTTTGTTTTCCGGATTAACAAATTAAAAAACACAGAAGCGCGAAAGGGACAACATGCAGAGTTAAAATAGTATATAACTATAGCTAATGAATATGGCTGAAAGCTCGGCTAAGTGTCATTTATAAGTTTGCATCTGAAGCCCTTCATAATGCTGAGAAAGCAGTATCAGATGGCCTGCACGCTATTACTCCCCTCGGATTAGAAGGTTTTATAAATATTTAACCTGAAATCCACAATAAGCGACCTTCATCTTTAATGGCATGGTGGCAATAGCAGCATCACAATATATTGTAAGTGCTTGGCTTTTGTTTAATATTTTTCATTAACTGATGAAGAAACTGAAGAGAAAATCATCGACAGGCCTGTTTCTGAAGGCCCACCTCTGCCGCCGATAGTCATTCAGCTTCTTACTGATTAGTGCCTGCCTACTGGAGCCAAACTCCTGAAAAATAATAAAAGCAGTATAGATAAGCATGGTGATAATATACCAAAGATATACATATAATTCATTTGTTGATTTATTAATTGATAAACAGCTAGTTATTACTTTTTGGGGTCTACATATGGACTAACAGGTTTCCAGCATTGCCTAAATCAGCCTAAGGTGGTATATGCACCTTAAAAACTCCACCATTGCTCTTATTGTAAATAAGTGTGAACACACATGCACACAGCTATCTCAGGTTAGCACCCAAGTACCTAAGAGGAGGGCGCAGTGAGATGCTTTACATTTGAAACATGTATAGGCATGACACCCGTGTGGGCAGGGGGGGGGGTCCTCGAACCTCGCTGTCGGTCCTGCTGTTCTCACATATGACCTTGATCCAGCTGAGCATGTCGTCTCGGTTCTCAGCCTGCAGGAGGTACTCGCAGAAGTCCTGCGTGGTGAGGCGCAGCACATGCTTGCGCTTGGTCTCGCTGTACGCGATGTCCACCAGGCAGCCATGGATGCTGATTCGCTGCTCATCCTCGCAATGGGCCGGCCCTGCCCCTCCCCCCAGCGCAGCCCCATGCAGCACCGCCTCCCGCTTGTCCTTGTAGAGGTAGAGCAAGTAGGAACGCAGCACGGAGAAAACCCGCTTCCAGGGCCGCATGCCGCTGGCCAGCTTCTGGGGGGTGGAGAGGGAAGGACTCTGGGTCATTCTTAAAGGATAACTTCTGTTCTCACATTAAATATGCTGCAGGTTTTCAAACCCTCTTCTGTGTGTTTGCACCTGGGTATGGAAGGAGCTGTAGGGATTAAGATGATATTCCCACCCCCAGATTTGACTCACCTTGCCCTTCTCCGTGAGGATTTGCTTATAGTGCAGCCAGCCCTCCTTGCGTACATTGCTGAAGGTGATGGTGCCCAGCTCAGAGGTGGAATGGCGCTTGCAGTGTGCCTCCACTGCATTGCCGAGGATGTCAAGGGACTGAAAGCGAGAAAGGAGAGCAGGTCACCAAAGTGGGTGTGGGTGGGCTGGTCCATCATGACAATAGGGCATAGGCATAGCAGCCACACATAGCAGAATGAGTGTATGTGACATTTCCATAACCTTGAAACCCTGAAACTAATATGTAGTACTGAAAATCACTGAAGAATAATAAATAAGGTGGGCTATGAGCACGAAACAGGGGCTAAATGAGGAAGAACAATGGAAACTTCAGTAAAGAATAGTATAGCTGTTCAGTATAGCTGGATAGATACAGTACACCATGAATAGTATCAGCCAATTAATCAGCAACTACATAAAATTGTTATGTATGTTATAAAAACTCACCCCATCTGCAAAAAAGCTCTTGACTCTTTTTGGCAGTCGCCTGTAAGAATAAGAGCAGAACATGAGGGATATTGCATGCAAACAATGAAGAACAGACCAACAGAACAATCGCATGTATGGAGATGCTTTTGAGTTAGACTGAATTACTGGGCAGATTTTCACTTCTTAACATCCTTCTGTGATCCTGATTGTGATGGACAACCCTGCTGATTTGGAGGGACTGAAGGTGTACAGGCTATGGGGAGGACTAGAATACACTGTGTCATTGGACCTGTCAGATTTAACCAGAACTTTCCACCCTTAGTCAAGCAGTCAAACTATTAAGCACCAGTTTCTTGTTTTTTTTGTAATCTGATCCCCTGGGTACCTGGGCTCTGCTGGCTCACTAGGCTCCTAATTCACATCAGTAATAAAAACCTACTTTGCTCATACCTTTCCCTCTAACCCAATAGCTCCCAGTGTCGCGGCCTGATCAAATGAGCTTGGCTGTCTAACTAAAGCGCTCACAAGCCCATCTGGGTCTCTGAGGCTAGAGCTATGCTCTCCCAAGCACAATCCGAAGTTTGCTGTGCTTGACTCCCAAATTAATTGGCATAAATGAAAACCTAAGGGGTAAGGCAACCAACGACAGGTAGCCTCAAGAGACACACAAGAAGACAAACATGATCAGCAGGGCCCCACACCCAGAGTGGCAGCACGGCTAACTGCATCACTCTGCCAAAGATCACAGATGGCTTCTCGGTTGCATCCTGGACACATATTTCTGGTTGTTGTGCGGGTCACAGGAAGAAGGTTGCAAGCCGTACTAGATACAGGTTCGCCTGTTTGTCTGTATTCATTGTGTGAACTGAAGCTGAAGCTACAACCATGAACCATACGATCATTAAAATGTGTAAACACCGCGCCTTGCTTTCGGAAGGTGTGAATTTCATTCTTAGTCTGAGACATTGTACAAGATCACCATATACTAAATTCTTTCTAGGGCAAAGGGAGAATTGGAAAAAGGAAAAAAAAGCCTGAAGACAATGGAAGAGAAGAACCAAAAACCCCACAGTAAGGAAAAAAAAAACACATCCGGGGATCCAAGGCCGACTGGCTGCCCAACCCTCCAGGGCATGCTAACACTATAGAATACAAATCTACCTATCCTAAAATGGACTTCCTGTAACGATCTTAGCTTCAGGCATAATGGTCAACCAATGCACCATCATAAAATGAGGACTTAAGGGTTACGCAATTTATTGTTAATTAGTGGAGACCCAGCCAGTGAACGACAAAAATATAAACAGGCAACCTATTGTCACCTGTAAAAAAATAGCAATAATTGAGGCGAAAATTAATAAGACACTCAAGGACACCCTCACTGAGCCCAGCTGTAGTGGCTGGGCATCACTGACAGTGACAGCCAGCAGTCTGCATTAAGTTCTGTAGACTGAATAAGTGCCCTTGTTAAGGAAAGAGTAAAATACTAAATCCTACTCCTTTAATATCAACCCTTCACCTGGGAAAAGGTTATTCGTAACTGGAGCCCATTTGTGTCACGAGGCAGCTCTTGTGACATGTGGGGACTGACACAGGAGGTCAGTCTAACGGTATGCATGCGCTACAGGTACTCACGAGAAGACGCGGCTGTCATCTCGGAAGACGTTCAGCCCTTCATCGAAGGATTTGGAGCGCTCTGTTGTGACAGCTGGCAGGTAAGAGGAGTGCACGCTGGACTTGGGGTCATCGGCTGGACAGGGAGATAGAGAGCAGACTCAGGTGAGAGTGCTACGTGCAAAGAAGGGTGAGAAAAACACAAACAGGGACAAGTCAAAGATGACCAGGGAGAGAGGGTGAGCAGAGAATGGAGCAGAACAGAACAGGAAGGAGCAGGACAAATGGTGTGATGGGTTTGGTTTGGGACTGGGATACCATGGAAACTTATATCATTTTGCTGACTGTTATAGTGCCAGAGAAGCCAGTAAGACATCTGGGTAGGCCAGGGCCTTTGTACCAGAGACTTGTACCAGGTACTTCCAAGTGGTGGGTAATCTTTCTGGGTGGTTATGCTGGGGAAAGGCAGGTGGGGGGGGGAGGGTTGTCACTCACTGCAGTTCTGAGAGTAGAGCCTGGTGAGGGGAAAGGTGAAGGTGGGGGAAACAGGGTTGGAGGAAACGGCGGGCGCAGAGCTGATGGTACTGGACACCACCGAGGAGGCGGGCACGTGCCGGGCACAGAGGTCGGCGCTGGGGCTCGTCGGTTCATCTGGGGGGAGGGGGTTGTCAGGGAGTAGGAAGGAGGGGTTACATAGGAAGGAAAGGGGAGGGCCAGGGAAGATAAGCCAAGCCTGGAAGTGCCACTAAAAAACTCGAGAGACACACAGTTCGCAGAAACCCAACAGGGGGGCTTTGGACAGAGTCGCACAGAGGAAGGGGCCCCGTTCATACACAGCCACATCCTAGGCACAGCACTGCCTGCGGGCTCCTGTGACACGAGGAGGAGAGGCTGCCGACATACATAAAGCCAGCCAGGAGGAGGCAGCTCTGCAGGATGCCCCTGATGCAGAGCTGCATGCCCGACCAGCAGGCTGGAATCCTGTCGAATCCCTCCACACAGACTGACAGAGCAGTAGATCAAAACCTGACAGCCGTCCTCTACAGCAAGCTATTACAACATTCTGGGTCCTATCAACTCTCGCTCCAGTGCTGGTGTAATTCCTTGGGAAACCAAATGTTCCCAAACTACCAATTTAAGTTGTGGGAGGGTCTCTGACCTCTCCAGCACTGGCTGTAACCAATGCTCAAAATTAGCCTCATGTCTTACATTTTAAACATCTACTTGTGGACCCAAAAATGATACAACGAAATGGCGCAAACCATCACAGTCATTGTGTTTACTTTAAGTGCAAATCTGAACTGCTCTGAACTGCAAAAATTATGCTGATCCATATTGAATTAACACACAGATAATTACGTAATATCTACGGAATAGGGGAGTCTCCATAAATTCCCACCACTTTTTTTTTTACATTTCTAAATTATATTCACATATTCTGAAAATCATCTTGTGACCCCTATGGCGGTTGGGACCCCCACTTCGGGGTCCACAGGTTAGAAAACCCCCCAAATGTTTAACTGGTTCCTTTGTATTTTGATGACCCCAGAATTCACAGATTGAAAGACTACTTTTAAAGTAGATTTGTAAATTTACGAAAGCTTGAAGAGACTTAAACAATTTCTACATTTACTTACAAGAAATTATAATTAAATTGTATATCTATCTCCAGCAGGACTACTGAAGAGTAGCAGAAAAGACTTTAGAATTAGCAGGTGCTGATTCCCGCTTGCTAAAGACTGTACATTATCACAATGTTTGCATGTTACTGAGCCGGTGTCAGCCTCTCACTGACTGGATCAGAGCAGCCAGGACTTCCATTTGCTTTCGGTTTCTGTTCTCAGTTACAGACTGTGCATCACCTTCACTGGCCATAGGGGGCAGCAGAGCACCACTCCCAGGACGATTTCTCGCTAAAGCTGTGAACGATGGTTACGATGCAGCACCATAAAAGACCAGCCTCACTGCAAAATTAATCATACTAAATTCAGATGGAGTATGTTAATATGTTCATGTACATTTTCTGACATTTTAAAATGGCTTGTGTGACAGGAAAGATGGAGGTAAAAAGGGTTGTCAAGATTGGTCAGCGGGCTGGGGTTTGATTTTCAATTCTGCAGACACAATACATGTAAGTAACAGTTTTATTACCTGAGTCTGCAGGGTTTGCATACTGCCCCAACACTTTTAATGTAGCCAAGTTTAGGTTTATTATGGAATAATACAGATTACCTGTAACATTTCTTGCGTGAGCATGAGTGTCTGAAAGCATGAGTGTCATGCCAGATGTGTGAGAGTTTAAAAATTTTGTACAGGTTCTCAGTATGTCTTTGGGCAATCGGGAAAAATCCGAGGGCCTTTTTCCAGCCCACTGCTGGACTGGAGGAGATACAGTGGGGCAGTGATCTTGTTATGACCAGGATCAGGATCACTGTGCTGGACTTTTCTCAGCAGGGATGCCAGGCACCTACAGCTACTGGACGTTAGGGTGCCCTGAAAAATATGTAACACCTGAAAACTCCCTAAAACAGCATTCTTCAATGACAGCCAGAGAAATAAATATGCTCAAGTGGACACTGGACCATTCAAGCAATTAACTTAACCCCACCAGCAGAGCTGAAACATTGAACCTTATGTCTTGGTTGAACTCTCTCTAAAATCTACCATCCTAACTCATTTAAAACATGTTTCTGTATTGCTGGATTTCTTTTACCTTCCAATTCAAACTTTACAGGAACTGCACAGTAGTTCATACTTAATCCATCTTAAAAAGAACCATTACGTTACACCTACAGAACACAAATAACATGTCCGAAACACCCTTCCACACAAGTTACTGAGGAGGAATTTTTCAGATATACCATATATATATTATACCACGTTAGATTGTTATTCTGCAGCAAAGTATTACCTGTATATGCAACAATAAAGCTATATTTTTAATCTGTGAGATAACAATGCGTACAGTGAATGGATCAGGGCAATGATAATAATGAATGATAATCAAGACTGTATGTTTACAGACCCACCGATCGAAACTGCCCTAGTTTCAGCATGGAGCCTGGAAACATGTCCCTGCTTGCACTGCTGAAAACATGTTTGGCTCTGCGTGGCGCGAGGGTCCTGCGCCGGACCTGTCCCGTGGCTCTGCTGGAATTTACAGTACCAGCAATGATGGTATTACTTCTGTTTCTCTGAACAGGTAAGACAGCCAGGAAAAAACCTGCCTGTTTCAACTACATGTAATCCATGTAGGGAGCAGGAATATAAAGTACAGGTATTTTATGGGTCCTACTGAAATAAAGGTAGCTGATTATGA
>JAODKM010000089.1:554622-565476 GCA_026780845.1 Petrocephalus sullivani | reverse complement strand
TATTAGAGAAAACAAGATCGAGAATGGCATCTCCCCTGGTAGGGGTGTTAACAAACTGAGTAAAAAAACAATCCTGTGCTAATTCCACCATCTCCAGTTCATTATCAGAAGAGTTCATTATGGTGGGGGACTCCCACCCCTGCTCAGAAAATTTAATGGTGGGAGGGGGGCATCATTTATTTTTTCAGATGGCTAAGCCCCTCTAAGGGTCAAATGCTGAAATCAGCCCAGATGTTATGCCTATTGTCAAAAGCCAGTCAGTTTTACCACATGTAACACATACCTTTAGGAACAGAATGTCACAAAGCCACAGGAATGACATCCTTAAAGCAAGACCCGTGCATGCTGGCTTGTTTAGAGTATGATTTACATACTGGTGCAGCTATGTGAACTTTAGCCTCTACAGTTCCACACCCAGGTCATGCATCCTCCCCACACAGACCCCCCTGCTCGCTGCCCGTGTGTGTGAGCAGTGTGTGAGGGCTCCACGTCACCTGTTCTGGATCAGGGCTATCACCTGGGAGTAGGTTTTGCCCAAAACGCTCTCCCTGTTCACCTTCACCAGCCGGTCGCCTGCAGGCACACACAGAGGACAGGAGGTCAAGGCACTCCACTAGGGCCTAAAATTCTCACTACATGCCATCAAGCTGACAACCTCTCAAACTAGACGTCCAAACCAGACGTCTTGGAAAAGAAAATCACTGAAGCTCTTGCTCTCCCCTTATTACACACACACCTCCCCACTGTCCCAAGCTACTCTGTGTCATGCAGGGTCTTCTCCATCTCATCTGTGGAGCTTGGAAACAATGGTACTGGAATATAGAGAGGAGGCAACGGCCAGCAGAGAGGCCATGGGTGTGACAGAGCTCAGGTGGGCAGGGAACATGGGTTCAAAACGCTGTTATTCTTCGATCTGCAGGGTTCCTCATTTCAGTCTCATCTAAAAAATTACTTAAATACATATTTTTAGTTTAACACTAATGAGCACTGCTGAATATGCAAATATAAATGAATCCTGAAAAAAATAATTATACGCGAGGCACAGGCTGCAGCTCTGCTGACTGACACCCACACTGGTGACCCTTGTCCAGGCTAAGCACTTGGATGGATGGATATTTTGGAGTGATGAAATGTGCACTTATGGATAGTTTGTGTTGTGCAGATGTTTATGATGATGCCGGCAAACAGCGAATGCTCCGCTGCTCTCTGCTTTCGGGTCATGCCCCTTCTAAATGGGACTCTGATCACATAGCAGAAGTATTTTCATACCTGTGCACAAGCCAGCTTGGTGGGCCGGCCCCTTCTCTCGCACATTCTTCACAAAAATGGTGTCCACTGGCTCCAAGCGGCTTTGAAAGTACCCTGTATGGGGACACACACGTATGGTTAGTGTCAGCAAATGCCGCGGTTAGTCATGCCTCAAAGCAGAATGGGGAGGCCACAAGCCCCGGAGGGCAGCAAGAGCGTCTATATCGAGGGAAACTTCATCGACGAGCTTCGAGTGTTTAGCTGAGCTTCTTCCAGAATGATCCATAGTCAGCACAGTAATTACAGCCTGGTGCTTCCTGAGAATAGGGGGTACTGTGTACATTTAAGTGTTGGAGAAAGCATATTCAATTAGGCATTTAAATGTGGACCATGAAGATTTCAATAGTGTGCAAGGTAGAATACTGAGACAGAAAAGTATCAAAGCTCTTAAGGAGAGCTCAGGCAGGAGGCAATGGCAGGCTGAAGTCACTAGAGGGCGCTGTGTGACAGCCGCTGACATGGCGATGGCGTTGGGGCTCCTGCGGCATGCTGCTTTTAGTTACAATGCACATGTTGGAGTTGAAACAGACGGGACTCACCCTTTCCGTTCCCGTTCTCCTCGTCCTGCAACACAAGAGTATCAGTGTTATTCCTACACCTACCATGCAGGCATGTGGCAAACAAAGCGACCCTCAAGCTGTCAGGCGTATCCTCCAGGTTGCCATATTAGGTCTCTTGGTCAACTAGCTTCTCCTACGATGATCTATTGTGCTCTTCATATAGAAGGGTGTCACAAAGAAATACTGCTTATTGGAGCTACTAGGTCTGTGGGTGTTCATCTTCATTTAGATGGAGAGCCTACATCCCTCCCAGAGCATATCTGTCCACTCCGACACATCCCGCACAAAGAATCTCCATAATTCATTCTAGAAAAAATATTTCAGTCAGTTAATGAAAAGGCTTGTAGCTGAAAATTATTATTCTACATTGGATTGGTCACAATCATGAGAATAACTTTATAAATCTTTAATGCAATTCAATAAAATTGTCTTTAAATTTATTGAACTATATTATTTATGTATTAAATATAACAAATTATAGTTGTAGTTTCGTGAGTGAAAATGAATGTATCCTGAGTGTAAATGAAATATACACATCATACAAAATATAATGTAAACTACTATACCTTCAGCTACAATTTAAATCTGGCAACAATTATAATTCCTGTGTCTGTCAGCAGAGGGAAATGGCAACATCAAACAGCAGCAGTGAGGAACCATGGAGTGTAAAATTTACTACAGTAACAGTGAAACAGCTGGGAGTTTCTGTTTACAGTCACCATCTGAGGCACCGGCCCAGGAAGTCAGGACCACAGTGCCGATGGTCCTGGTAGGGTGTCTTTAACGAGCCTGAGCAAATGAAAAGCAAGTGGACTGTGTAACAGTGGGCCAAGCAGGCCTCCACACAAACAGACAGAGGGCTAAGCCAACCTGGGCTTTCATACTGAGAGAACAATGCCACTGTGTCATTATCACAGCTGACACTATGATCTGGTCCTACATATTCCACTTTTAACTTTGGGACATGACAGAACCGGCTTACTAGGTCTTGCTAGGTTCACTGTTAGAATAACCAAAGCAACTGAATAGCAGTGCAACAGGCTGCATAGATATAGTAGCTGTGACACTTATTGGAATGGAAACCACATCACAGCAGTGCAGAACAAACCCCCATATTAGACTGATAGTTTCAGCTAGTGTCTAGAGTGGAGCTTTCCAGATCCAGAACAGATTCAGCCCATCAGCTGTACTCTCGAGCCACGGGTGGACGACTTTGTATTGGCCCTGTCTGTCTGTGTTCGCTTAAGAGCACTCATTAGTATCAGAATCAGAACCTGAATTCTTTATTGTCATTGCATGATTGTATTGTACATAAAACGACAGCTGTAGCAGCAACTATGTACAACAATATAGAGGCAAATAAACAATAAACAATACATTAAAAAAAGTAAACAATAAATAACACAAGGCCAAGATTTATGTTCTAAATAAGCTAACAGTGTGTGGTGATTGTGTAAGCAAAGTTTGTAGAGTAAAATGAGTTCAAGGTAGCAGAATTAACAATCTTGGTGTCAGAGACTTGGTGCCACCGCTCTTGAGAAGCTGTTTTTCAGCCCTGTGGTTCGTGTCTGTGTGGCCCGGAAGCATTTGCCTGATGGTAGGGAGGCAAGCAGGTGATGTCCGCAGTGAGTGGGATCTTAGATGAAGCCCTCTTGTGGAGGCCGTTCAGATAAAGAGTTCAGAGCATCATCTGAGATGTCACTCACCCCAAGCATCACCTGTCGTACCTGGTCATGCTAGCAAAGGTGACCCAAACATGTCCTAAAGGTGTCCCAAAACAAAAAAGTACAGCACAAAATTACAGCAAGGATATTGTGCAACTGACCTGATGAGTCTTGGGGTTTAAATTCATAGGCTGAATGGTTTACAGTCAACAGCAAATCAAAAGCTGGGGGCACCGAAACGAACACAGAGAAACAGCCAGAGAAGCACAACTGAATGGGCAGACTGGGCAGAGAGGCCGACAGTCTGGACTGAAAGAGCTTTGAGCCTCGCTGACTGAGCTCATTCCTGATCGCATACACAATGGTAGAAAGCTTTACGGGGAAAGATGCTGGCAGTACCAGGATGCTGGCGGGGTGGAACAAATAAAGCAGCCTGGATGCTTGGGGGGGGTAGTGAGGCCAGGATGTTTTTGCGGGAGCGAGGCAGCCAAGATTTTCTGGGGGTAGTGAGGTGGGCAGGATGCTCAGAGGGTAGCAAGGTGAGCGGGGGATGCTCAGGGGGTAAGCAAGGCAGGCGGGATGCTCAGGGGGTAAGCAAGGCGAGTGGGATGCTCAGGGGGTAAGCAAGGCGGGCGGGATGCACAGGGGGGAAGCAAGGTGGGCGGGATGCTTGAGGGGTAGCAAGGTGGGCGGGATGCTCAGTGGAGTAGCAAGGTGGGCGGGATGCTCAGGGGAGTAGCAAGGTGGGCGGGATGCTCAGGGGGGAAGCAAGGCGAGCGGGATGCTCAAGGGGGTAGCAAGGCGAGCGGGATGCTCAGGGGGGAAGCAAGGCGGGCGGGATGCTCGGGGGGTAGCAAGGAGGCTGGGAAACTCGTAGCAAGGCAGGCGGGATGCTCAAGGGTGTAGCAAGGCGAGCGGAATGCTTGGGGAATAGTGAGGCGGCAAGGATGCTCTGGGGGTAGTGAGGCAGGCGGGATGCTCTGTGGGTAGCGAGGCGGGCGGGATGCTCGGGGGGTAGCAAGGCGGTCGGGATGCTCGGGGGGTAGCAAGGCAGGCGGGATGCTCGGGGGGTAGCAAGGCGCACGGATGCTCAAGGGGGTAGCAGGGTCGAATGGGATGCTTGGGGAATAGTGAGGCGGCCGGGATGCTCTGGGGGTAGCGAGACAGGCGGGATGCTCGGGGGGTAGATAGCTGTGGGTGTGAGGATGACACTCTGAGCATTCTTCTGAGAAGGGGAGAGGTCCCTATCACCCATAGCTACTGGGTTCTCTACCAGTCACGTCAAAGCACTTAAGATAAACACCTACTACGACACCCCCGTCAAATTCCCTCAACCTCTAAAGACACGAGGGGGAGAGAGTTTAGTAAGAACTAAAATGCAACAATAGCCTGTCCACCTATACCTGGAGTATGCAGCTCCCTCTCACTGATGGATGACGACAAGTCACAGATCAGTGATGCATGCTGGGAGCTCATCTGGGCAGCAGAAGAAAGCTCCTTAGGGGCACTGGCCCACACTTTATAATGTGGGCATCATGAAGCATGTGATGAATGGGGAGGTGCTGAGGACACAGGCTGTAGCCATTATCTCAAAGGCTGGTACAGCCCTGCCCCACCATCACTGCCTGACAGCAAGCCTCAATAGAGCATATTGACCACTGCTCTGCCACTCACAGGAGGGAGGAAGGAGAACAGAATGAGGCGACTGGTTCAGCGAGCCAAGCCCTTACCCAGCCACCTCTGAAGATCTTGATGTCTCCCACCCAGAACAGATAATTAACAGTCAAAGAAATTTTGCTTTTCTTGTCCTGTGGTCTGATTTTTTGATTTTTCAATTTTGAAATGTAGCAGGCTTACTTTGAAAAGGAACACTAACTCACTCATAAAACGCTGCTCAGTGCTGGCTCATTTCTTTTAAAAACCATGGTGGCCCAGCTATGCTCATCTCTGGCTTATTCATATTCATTTGTTCACTTCCTCAGTCAATCTTGCTAATATCAGACAGCTTTAAAGCCAGAGGCAATAGCTTCTTTTATCATGCTCTTGGATACCCTGCTTTCCATTTCACACAGCTCACCCACCTTGAGGTGCAGGGCGGATTCTGGAGGGTACACGATGAAGTGACGCAGAGTGAAGCCAAATCCCTCTGAGTTCTTGCGCAGCACCACCGTACGTGGGCCCTGACTCGCCACACCATCACCCAACTCTGGCTGCGTCTTCTCACTGGAGGTCGAAATCCCATCTCTCTGCCCTTGTGCCTAAAACACAGTGAAATGCATGTGAGTGGAACTTCTGTAGTGAAGATTATTGAATAATTCCATTTTAACTATTATCAACATTCCCAACAGCTGCCATAGTGGCTTGTAGGCAGGACAATCTGTCTTATGACACGTCCTAACAAGATGACTGCTGCCTATACTCTTAGTCAAATGATGCACTGCAGGGGGAATTCTAGGTTTTGACCCTTAGTAGTGCTCAGCCCCCAGTAATTGCCACTTTCAATTGAAAGCAATATGGGACACCACAATAAAATCTGCACAAAATGTGTATGACAGTATTGGACAAATCACTGAATGGATCTGAATAATTTTTCAAGGGGGGCCAAGACAAAATTAGTCTGGCTGCAGAACCCTCTAAATAGGACGTAGAATGGCATCTAATACCCTTTAAGTTGATAAGTTGAGTGAGCCCAGGGATAGAGGTAACCTACATATAACTTGCTCACTATCCCAAATGGTGAAAGCAAGCCAGTAATGTTCTATTAGCGTACTATTAGTGATGTTCTATTAGTGCACAATATTTGTCATATTTGGTGGGTATGGCCATACAGTGGCTGGAAAAGAGCTGCCCAGCTGGCCAAAGCACTAGGGAGTCCCGTGGTTTTTGTCATTAACCCCACAGAAACAATGATGAGGAAGGACTCCCCTAAAAAACAGTGACCTCAACCACTTCAACGAAACCTCAGCAGGACCCTGGTATTCATGAGTCACTTCCCCTCCATCTGAAGAATGTCCAGGAGACACTATTTTTAAGCACCGAACAATCGGAATCATGGACTACCATACGGCACGCACAACAATAAGCGAATAAAAATAAACATGGAACCAGGTATGGAACAACAGGAAGACAAGGCACAAGGAGCAGCACGCCATCCACCGAGACTTTAGACAGACTGGAGGGCAGAGGGAAGGAACACCTGGAAAACTATGGAATGTCAATATCGAGGCCATCCAAATCTTCAAGAACTTCCTAAGTGAGGCAATCGAGGTATTACTTTAAACAGATACTTTCTCCTTTGCAATTTCTTACTGCTGGAATACATCAATATTAGACTGCTTTCTGAACCACCATGACTCACTGGACCAGAAGCAAGGATCTCAGCTGGCTTAATAAGACTTGTAGATGGACAGAGGAGAAGCTTACTTTTTGCACTCTAAATTGCTTCTCCCATGACACTGATCCACAGAGAATGAAGGAAAAGTCAGAAGCTAATTAGTTCATTGGTTGAAGCTATGATCATTAGCTGCTATAGCAGTGCATAGAGACAAAGCAATGGAACTTTTGTGTCCCCCCCAAAAAAATCTGTCTTTAGGTCTTGAACATTAGAGCAAGAGAAGTAATACACATTTATTGAAGAAAGCGTATTGGCCATTTTCTGAAAAGATTCAGGTATAAACTATCACAGGAAAGGAGTACTTGCAATTCTCACCACAATTCAAGGACTGAAGTTAGCCATCCCCATCAGACAAACACAGAGGACCGGAGCTGGCCATCCCGTCAATCAAACACAGAGGACTGGAGCTGGCCATCCCCATCAGACAAACACAGAGGACTGGAATTAGCCATCCCCAACAGATAAAAACAGAGGACCGGAGTTGGCCATCCCTGTCAGACAAATGCAGTGGACCGGAGCTGGCCATCCTCATCAGTCAAACGCAGAGGACTGGAGTTGGCTATCCCCATCAGGCAAATACAGAGGACCGGAGTTTGGCCATCCATGTCAGTCAAATGCAGAGGACCGGAGCTGGCCATCCCCATCAGGCAAACGCAGAGAACTGGAGTTGATCATCCCCATATGACAAACGCCGAGCCACCAAACACAAAAGTGAAAGTGCAGGGTTGTCAGACTGTCAGATCAGTCATCAATCAGCTCATTCATGGCCTGACACACTAGACCTCCTCATTACTAACACAAGAACATCTGACTAAACAAATATGAGTAGGAGGATAAGAAAAGTGGTTGTGATCCATTATGTAGCTAACAGGAGGAAACTAATTCTAGGGATGCGGTATTATGAAATTATGGTTAGATGTCTTTGATGTAAAGAGCATAATTCAGCATGATACACTGGGAAGGAGACTTCAAAGAAACAATTTGTTTCCAAAGGCAGCATTAGAATTTAAGCACATCTTGGTCCTTTGTGGTAGGAGAATTTATGTGCGACCATTTAAACCCAGCCTATATCTCCAGCAAGGTCTCACACAGGTCAAAAAGCAGAGCTGTTGCAGCCCTACCTGCTGTGCCTCCCCCCCACCCTTAATGTTTCTGCTTCCCTCCCATGGAGTTCCTGTCCCATCCTGCCTCAAAGCCCATCATTTGCTGACCTCGCAAGCTTCGGCAAACAACAACAGGAAGTGGCAGACTAGAGGCAGGAAATGTGGCATGGGGGGGGAGTGGAGGCTTTGCCAATTCAGGGAATACCGCACCTCTATAAATAGCTGGGTTTGAAGGGAGGGGGCTGCCACACTGCTAATCTCACCCCTCCTCCCTATTCCCACAATGCCGTGACTCTCTGCTTTTGTCCACCCTCTCGCTGCCAGTCACTCATGCTGTGATCACTGTACCTCCCCATTTCCCCTCCACTCTTATCTTCCGCTGTGACAAAGCCTGCCGGCAGCTCCCTGACAGACAAACATATTGATGGCCTGCCACTGGGAAGCCATCCCCTCTCCATTCTCAAACACCAAGTGACAACAGAGCTGCACCATCCCACAGCAGGGTAGCGAACCCCACACCTACGGCCCATAAATAACAGCACAAGCAGGGAGCGGCAGGCAGGAACACACCGGATTGTGAGCCACGTTCGGGGGAAGGCAAACGGATTCTTGCGACAGAGCCTGTTAGCCATGGACGTGTCGGGACGTGCGCTGCGAAGGACTGCCGGAGGAGGAGAACGGGTGTGCAGGAGCCACAGGGGGTGTAAAGAGGAGGAGGGGTAGGAGCCGCAGCCTGGGACAAGCTCCAACAAGACGGTTTCGACCACAAGGCCCCTCCCGGCGCAGAGACTCAGAACCCTGTCATTACTCCCTCTACGGAGGGGCCAGGCCCGGCTGTCCCTCAGGAGAGCCTTTCCTCTTCAGGGTTCACGGATCCTTTCTGCTCCTCACTCTCAGCTTTTCAGCTCTTTGGTTCATCTATTGGTAATTTCACTCAGTACGATGGAGTACCTTCTCATAAGCAAGCCCCAGAGCAAAACACTAAAAAGGAAGCTGGATACTCTAATTGTCTGTTCTGAAAAGCACGTTGGAATATCCAAATAACCTCGGCGAAAAAGGCAATCATGGAGGCCCGCTGTGAAATGATGTTTATAAAGCCGATGTTCTTCATTCTCGTCATTGTCCCTCCAGGCATCCAGTTGCATCTGTTTACAGCCTTTCTGTACTTGTGCAGGTATAACACGTGCCATCCAGTATCTGTACTTGACGTGACATCCTGCTCATTCACCAGTACCATACCAGAGTGCAAACATAATGCAATGTGGAATGTAAACAGGGTACTGTTATAAATAAAGCTATCAGAATTTAGAGTGAAGGGCACTGGGACTTTGGTCCATGACATTGATAGAGCAAACAAATACCCATCCATCTTTCCATCTTCCTACCATTTAACCTGGTCAGTATTGGGGGGGCTCAGCTGGGTCACAATCACCATGGGTTGTACATTCTATACAGGGAGATCTAAATGCATACCAGAGATATTTAGGAAATTATTAAATACCAAATTGAGACTTACACTGTATAGACAGTGCATATACACTATATTCAGTTTACACATACAGTATTACTCAGTGAAAGAAAACGGTATTTAAATGTTCTTTGTCAGTCTAACATGGTCTCAACGTGTGTCAGCTTAATCATTCATATACTGTGTGTATAAAATAGTCTCTGAGCCGAATAAATATAGCTGACAGATGCATCGTTTTAGGCCCAGCTTTTAAATGACAATAAATCGTTCAGCCACTTGACAGAACTACAAATGTTAAAGACAATTTAATAAAAATGTGTAATTCAGAAGTATCACAGGTCCTGACAAAACAAACCTGCTGGACAGAGATACAGCAATACTGATGGCTGCACAGCCGCATGGCCTGGGAGGACGGGGAGGATCATCACCACCAGCAGCTTACATCTGTTCTCAGGCAGTCCCAATGGGCGCAGAGAGGAACAGAAATGTCAGAAATGCCAGCAATGCTCCTGTGCAGCATGCACGGCTTTCCCTGCATGTGACACATCTGCCAGCAAATGAATAGTTAAGCAGTGAGCCAGCACTGTGCCCCGGCCAGTCCTCCTCAGAAGGCAGGTACCTGCGGAGCAGGCTCCACCACGCCTCATGCCACCACTCTCAGTTGACTTCCATTGGTGGTGAACATAGATCTGTTGAACAGGATTTTCTGCATCGAGATTGCACAAAAAAAACACACACCCCAAAAAACTGCCAAGTGTTGGCCGGGGGTGAAGAAAAAATGGCATGAGCCGTATGTGCAATGACAGGAACTGGTTGGTCTAAGCTACTTACTTTTCCTGGTAGAATCCCGTAAACACACACATACTTGTATACACAAACATGCGCACAGTCCAGCACATGGTCCAAGTGGAGATCAGGCAAAAATCAATGAACTGAATCACATCCATCCATCCATACATTTTCTAGGACGGTTTGTCCTACTCAGGGTTACAGTGAGGTCCAGAGCCTATCCCAGAAGCTATGGGTGTAAGGTAGGGAAAAACCCAGGATGGGGCACCAACCCATTGCAGGGCACACACACAAACCATTCACTTGCACAGGCACACCTATGGGGAATTGATATGGCCAGCTAACCTCAGCATGTTTTTGGAGATGCGGGGGGAACTGGCGTACCCGGAGGAAACCCCACAACGACACAGGGAGAACTCCACACACTCTGAATCACATTTACACTGAATAATCTGGTAGATTATTTTTGCCAGACAGGCTTACCATCAATAATATATATATATATATTAGGGCTGTCAAAATTGACGCGTTAACGCGGATTAATCCAGCGTCGTGATTAATCTGATTA